>VDFB02295045.1:0-24631 GCA_007258455.2 Sequoia sempervirens
AAAGCAAAGCATACAACAACAAGTTGCATCATCAAAAGTTGAAGTTTGAGGACAATAAACTAGGGTTTTTGCAGGTCTTGAAGCTCACTAATCTTATCAAGATCCAATATTGAAAAGGGCTGATGATGGATGCCTATGGTGAATCATGAAGAAATCTAGGGTGATGAGGTGCAACTAGCCACCAAATCATGCCTAAGGACTTGGTTTCCTATTGATTCCATCTTCCATTTTCACTCTATCTTCAGATTAAGGTTTGCATTGTGTTTATTTAGTATTTACATGTCATTTCATATCCATGTTTCAGGTGTTGTAAGGTTTCTAGGGTAGATATCTTGCATCATTTCAATCAATCTTGCATGTCTTATTCTAAAACAATAGGATAAGGCTTCTTTCATGTTTTAGTATTTCCTAGTCTTTAACACATCTAAGGCTAGGTTTTATGCATATTTCTCTTCATTCAATGTTTGATTACCTATCTAGGGGTTTTACCAAAGAAAAACTCCCATTAGATCAACACTTTTAAGATGTTTTGCAGAGATTTTATGAGATCTGGAATCAGGATTCCGTCAAAATTTATTGTATATGTGTCAAGGTACAAATCTGAGTTTTGAGTTTGCAGGAATTAGAAAGTGGATTGATTCGCCATGCTTGGTGAATGAGTCCCACCTAAGATGTAGAAGTGAGTCAGATGTTGTTTCAGATCCCCAAATATCAGAAAATAGGTTCTATACAGAAAAGTCCTGATTTGGGACTGATTCACCCAAGGTGGCGAATGAGTCCTAGTAAGCTAAAATCCATATTTCATCAAGTTTCTAGTTATCATTCAATCCTCTATAGCTTCCCAGGTGCACACATTCTTAGAAACAACTTTTTTTTAGTCAAATATTGCATTTCATTCATTATCTCTATATTTCTGCATATCATGCTGTGTTTTCAAACAGAGCATAAATCTTAGTTTTGCATTCATTTTCAGTCATTTAGATTAATCTATTGAATTTAGTTAATTTAATATACTTCATATCACATTGCATACATCCTAATTTGAGTGTTACATAAGCATTTTTGGATCTAATCTCTCTCCTTTTAGGTGAAAACCCCTATAAGAGTTAGAGTGTCCATTGGGTCCAAAAATCTGTCACAAGTAGGTGGGGGAAGAGACACAAGTGTTAATAAGTTTGAGAATATTCTTTCCAAACCTAATTTTTTTCAAGGCAACCATAAGAAAGGGCCACAAAATTCTATCATAAGCCTTGGATATGTCAAGTTTTAAGAGCATAGTTGGTTTTTTTATTATTTTCCACAAACCTAGGGATATCATTCAACTCCTAGTTGTTTAATTCAAGATTCTCTCTAAAGAAATAAATAGTAGCATCAACTATGTCCAACGCCTTTGAGACCATAGAATCATCTTCTTATTAACACTTTGTTCCATTTTCTAGATTCTTACATAACACTTTTTCATTTAGTTCTTACAGCTTGTTTTTAGAGCATATTTCATTACCAGTAATACCATTCTCCATTAATTCTTGGATTGTTTTGAGATAGTTTAATAACTTCTCTTTTTTCTAGAAAATATTGCCAAAGGACACCCTGTTCTAATTTTTTACTTTGTTTTTTTGACTAAATTTAAATTTTGAGCTAAAGTGAACATAGGTGTACCCTGAAAGTGGTTATTCTGCCACTTTCAATTAATCCTCTAAACTATAGACATGATTCCCACATGATCTCATATCTAAAAGTAAAAGGGCCCATTTTAGTAGCCTCTTCCTAGTGGAGAAGAAGAGCATTATGATCTGATCTTGTTCTAGGAAGAGCCTATAGGGATAGGATAGGTAAGATGTTCCAGCCATGAGAGATTAAAAACCTATCTAGTTTCACCTTAATAATATTATTCCCATGCCTTCTATTAGACCAAGTGAAAGAACCTTGAATCTCAACATTCATAAGGCCAGTGCAAGAAAGGAAGTCAACTAAGTCAACCATGTTGTCTATATAGTCTTCAAGACCACCCAATTCTTTAGATCGATACAAAGGAGTGTTGAAGTACCCTCCCAACATCCAAAATTAACCTAAGAGGTTTCTTTATAGCAAAGGAGAGAATCCTACAACTATTTTCTAGCTCATTTAGAGTTACAAGCATATAAATTTACAACAATCAATTTGTATCTATTTGGAGAGGTAAAAAATGAAACAATAAGGTTGTTTTTACTCCGATCTAACTTCTTGTCCTTTAATCTCAAAGGGTTGCAAATGGTGGTGATGCCCCCTAAAGATCCCTCAAGAGGATTAACACAAAAAATCCACATAGGGCCATATATTCTTAACCATTTGGGAGAAGGAAAGTTGTCATTTTAACTTCTTGAATGAGCATAATATCAATTTTATTCTCTAATTAGGATTAGGGTTTAATTAGGTTAGGGTTAGGGTATAATTATGATTAGTGTTAGGTTTTTGTTTGGGTTAGAATAGAATTAGGGTTACAATTATAATAAAACTTACAAATAGGGTTACGATTATAGTTAGGGTTCAATTAGAGTTACACTTATGGTTTAATTAGGGTTATAGTTTAGGCTCAATTAGGGTTATGATTCAATAAAGGTTATGCTTAGTGTTAGGGTTCACTTACAGTTAGGGTTCTATGGTAAAGGTTGAGGTCCTAGTTAGGTTTACATGTACAATTAAGGTTAGGGTTATGATTAAGGTTCAATTAGGGCTAGGGTTTGGGTTCAATTAGTGTTAGGGTTAGTATTAGGATTCAATTAAAGGGTTAGGGTTAGGGTTAGGGTTTAATCAAGGTTAACATTAAATTTAGGGTTTTACGATAAAGCCTAGGGTTTGGGGTAGAGATATGGTTGTCATTAGGGTTAGGGTTAGGTTTCAATTAAGGTTAGGGTTGGTCTTAGTGTTACAATTATAGTTGGGGTCAAGATTAGGATTAGGGTTCAATCAAGGTTAAGTTAGGGTTAAGGCTCAATTAGATTTATTGTTATGATTAGGTTTCTAAAATAAAGATTTAGGTTAGGATTATAATTAGGGTGAGGATTCAAATAGGGTTTAGTTAGGGTTAGGGTTTAATTAAGCTAGGGTTAGGGTATACTTATGATTAGGGTCATCTTTTGGTTTGGGTTAGAATAGAATTAGGGTTACAATTGGAATTAAACTTATAAATAGGGTTATGGTTCAATTAGGGTTGTAGTTTGGGTTCAATTAGGGTTATAATTAAGATTCAATTAGGGTTAAGGTTCAATTAGGGTTAGGATTCAATTAGGGTTAGGGTTAGGATTCAATTAGGGTTAGGGTTAGTGTTAAGATTCATTTAGGGTTAGAGTTCTAGGATAAAGATTGGGGTTATAGTTACGTTTACAAGTATAATTAGGGTTAGAATTTGGGTTTAATTAGGGTTAGGGTTAGTGTTAAGGTGCAATTAGGGATAGGGTTTATTCAGGGTTAGAGTTATGATTAGGTTTTAGTTAGGATAAACATTAAGGTTAGGGTTCTAAGATAAAGCTTATGGTTTGGGTTTGGGTTAAGGCTCAATTAAGGTTATCATTGGGCTTAGTGTTACAACTTTGGTTGAGGTCAGGATTAGGGTTATAGTTCAATTAGGGTTAGGTTAGGGTTAAATTAGGTTTAGTGTTATGGCTAGGGTTCTAGAATAAAAATTTAGGTTAGGATTGCAGTTAGGGTTAACATTCTAGGATAAAGCTTATAGTTAGGGTTAGGGTTATGATTACAATTAGGTTAGGGTTAGAGTTCAATTATTAAGATTATTGTTAAAGTTAAGGTTAGGATTTAATTAGGGTTAAAGTTAAATCAAGCTTATGATTAGGGTTAAATTAAGGTTAAGGTTTAATTAGGTTAGGGTTATGATATAATTATAATTAGGGTTAGGTTTTGGTTTGGATTGGAATAGAATTAGGGTTACAATTAGAATTAAACTTACAAATAAGGTTAGGATTCAATTAGGGTTAAAATTAGGGTTACAATTAGGGTTCAATTAGGGATATAATTATGGTTTGAGTTAGGGTCTAATTAGGGTTGGGATTCAATTAAGATTAGGGTTAGTGTTAGGGTTCTAAGATAAGATTGGGGTTCCATTTAGGTTTATGGGTATAATTAGGGTTAGGTTAGGGTTAGAATTAAGATTAGGTTCAATTAGGGTTAGGGTTTGGGTTCAATTAGGGATAGGGTTAGTGTTTGGGTTTAATTAAGATTAGAGTTAGGGTTAGCATTTAGGATAAAGCATAGTGTTTTAGGATAAAGTATAGGGTTTGGGAGTAGGGTTAGGGTTATGATTAGCATTATGAATAGGGTTCAATTAAATTTAGGGTTGGGATTAACATCATGGTTATGATTGGGGTTAGGATTAGGGTTAGCATTGAATCAGGGTTAAGTTATGGTTAGGTTTCAATTAGGGTTAATTAGGTTAGGTGTTATGGTTAGAGTCTAGAATAAAGCTTTAAGTTAGGATTATAGTTAGGGTTAGAATTCTAGAATAAACCTTGGGGTTAAGGTTAGGATTTAGAATTAGCTTAGTGTTAGGGTTCAATTAGGATTCAAATAGGGTTAGGATTCAATCATTAAGATTATTGTTGTGGTTAGGGTTAAGCTTTAATTAGGGCTAAAGGGTTAAATCAAGCTTAGGGTTAGGATTAAATTAAGGTTAGGGTTTAATTATGATTAGGGTTAGGCTTTAATTTTAGTTATAATAGAACTAGAGTTCTAATTATAATTAAAATTATAAATAGGATTAGGGTTCAATTACAGTTATAATTAGAGTTTGATTAGGGATCGATTAGGGTTAGGGTTATAATTACTGTTAGGGTTCAATTAAGGTTAGAGTTAGGGTTCAGGTTTAATTAGGGTTAACTTTAATGTAAGGGTTATAGAATAAATCCTAGGGTTCAAATTAGGGTTAGGGTTGTGGTTAGGGTTAGGATTCAATTAAGGTTAGAGTTGGGCTTAGTGTTATAGTTGTGTGCAACGTGATTTCCTACCCTTAATGATGCAAAATCAAAGAAAATGCAAAAGGAGAAACAACACAAAGCAACACTTCAAGATAAGCCTAGTTGAACTTAAACAAATGAAAGATAAACGAAAGATTATACCTTTGTTCAAGTTGGTCTTTTGGTTGGCCCTTTGATGTTGATTTCTTGTGTGCTCCTTGATGGAAACTAGACTAAAATGATATACAACATGCTCTAGATTGGGTGGAGAATGAAATAATGGATGTGGGTGTTTTGATAGATGTATGAGATTGAATGGAATGCAAGCTTGAAGTGCAACAATGGAGGATGAAAAATGTTTGAATGTAAGTGCTTGAGATTGAGAGTGCTAAGAGTGCTAGATTGCTTGAATGTGTGTTATGAGAAAAATGAGACCCAATCCACTATTTTAGGGGAAGAGTCTCTAGAGATTTGAATGGCAAGGATTTAGCCAACATGGACAAGATGGAGGGTTGTGGTGAGTTGAGGACTCACAAGCCCTCAAATCTTGCTATGTGGAAAATGAGGTGGCGTATTGTTGGTTTAATAGTAAGTACTTCCCTATAATCATTACAAAATTAAGGGAGGATGGGCGTGAAAATGTACCTGTCAAGAATCGTAGGTATCCAGAGAAGAATGAGAGATGGAAGGTGAATGTTTGCACAACCAAAATCATAGGTCATAGGTTAGGTATGGATATAATGCAACAAAATTGATCATGACATGCAATCCTAATGTAATTTTCCATTTTTGGAGCACTGCTTTTTGCTATAGCATAAGACACTAGGTGCCAGGGTATGTAAACCAAGGCAGATTAGTGTCTAATGCATAAAAAAACCACAACAGACAAGAAGGCTATCCCAACACCCCAAAGTCACAAAGACCTAGGTCGGGCCAGGCATTGGGATAACCACAAGCACAACAGGATGCCCCAGCATAACACAAGACCGCAGGAACCTTGGTGGGTACTATGTGGGACAACCAAGAAGACAACAACAAACAAAAAGATCAAGATATGCCCCTATTTTTACTAGTCAAAACACACCATGATATGGTAGATTATGGTGGTCTTGACAAGGCATGATAGGGAGCTCAAATGATAAACAAAAGCCAAAAGTATCAAAATATCACAATCAATTTCGCACGTCCTTTTCAAGAGGATCCAAAGGATGGATGGGATTGATGAGGTCTATTAGGAAGGATGCATCCTATTGAGACCAAAGATGGATACTAAACTAAAAGATTGATATGACCCAGGATATTCCAAAACCGATTGAATCTCATGATACAAGTGGATCTCATTTGTGAAGAGCTAGGTAGAGAAGGACATACTTGATGACATGACATGAGACACGACATAAGACACACAATTGACACACCCTAAAGGCCTAGGGGCTCGGGGGTTGATCAGAGATTAGCCTTGTCTACGTGAAAGCATAGATCCCTCGTAGTTCAAGAAAAGACTATGGATAAAAGCAGAAAGAGGATGATGGAGACAAATGATGGAGGAAAAAGACAGGATGGACAATACCAAAGCAAAGACCTGGGGGTGGATCAAATGATCGACCTTGCCTACGTGAAAGCGCAGGGGCAACGTAGTTCAAAAAAGCCGACGACTGACCATGGATAAAGGATGATGAGATGACCAGGATAAGTGGATCAAATGATGGAACCGAGACGACGAGACAAGATAAACCTAGTGGATTGGATAGGATGATGGTGATTGCATGAAGCTTAGGGATGGGATTTTTATCCAAATCATCAAAAGATGAATTGGGAGGATGATATGATGGAGAGATGAGTGATTAGAGGTGATAGGAGACTAGAAAGATGCGTGAAAGAAGTGGGAGTGATGACGATGAGATAGATGGCATTGGATTGCATGGGGAGAAGCCTATAGCTAGATACCAATGACAAGGGATTATGAGATGGGATGAGGATAGAGATGAATGGATAAGGAGATAAGGATGGGGAGATGAAAATGATTGTTTGGATTGGTAAGGAGATAAAGATGGGGAGATGAAAGGGATTGTTTGGATTGGTAAGGAGATAAGGATAGGGAGATGGAAGGGATGCTATGATGGATGCATAGGAAGATAAGGATGGGGAGATAGAAAAGAATTTTCGGTTTGATGGATGGTAAGATAAGGATGGGGAGATGGAAGGGATGCTATGATGGATGGATAGAAAGATAAGGATGGGGAGATGGAAGGGATGATATGATAGATGGATAGGAAGATAAGGATGGGGAGATGGAAAAGGATGATAGAATCGATGAATGATGTCTCCAAGGACTATGTCACAAAGAAGAAGAGGCCTCGCTCTAGATATGCTATGTATGATGAGGCATGAGGGATGGAAGATAGAAGAATAGGAAAATAAAGGAGTTAGATGGATATGGATAGAATGCATGGATAAGGAAGGGAGATTGATGGTAGCATGACAGGCGGAAAAGGAAGGTAGATGGATGTGGATAAGGATTAGGATAGTGTGTAGGTGAGGGGGATGTATGCCAAGAGGTGTCCAAAGGATGTATATATGTTTGTCCCTATCAATATCAAGATCACAAGGAGGATGGAGGGGTTGGGATAAATGGGATATGAAAAGTAGGATGTGTAAGATAGGTTGGATGGAGGAGATGGGCGAAGGGGATGCAGTTGCCCCCAAGTGTGGAAGTAAACTGGATGGGGGATTTACACATGATGCTTGGTTTCTAGGTTTTCATCATGTTACTTATCTAAGGTGCTTGTTTTCCAATTTTACACCATTGGACGAATTATTTCTCTTTACTATATTTTTATTATTATTATTATTATTTATTTTTTTTTGACTTTTTTGACTTTTTGACTTTTCTGGATAGTATGTGGATGGAGATGGATAAGGATAGGGATGTGGATACGCGGATTTGGAAGACATGTGATAAGGGGATAAATGGAGGACACAACATCAAGTTCCATACGAGGTCTTAAGATCCCATGTGTGAAGTGACTATTGGATGTTGGTACAACCTTATTAGGATAAATGGATTATCCAAGAGAATGGATTAAAGGGATTTGATGGGGGAGATATGTGGGATAATGGATGGGATGTTGGAAAGTGTATGGATGGAATGATGGGGTAGGTGTGTGATGGGGTGATGTGTTCAGGACCAACATCAACACATATGGTGGTGGGTGTGAAAGGATAGGAAGATTAACAGACGGAGAATGTGGGGATAATGGAGGAGATGGGATAGTGAATTTTGGGACATAAGGACCAAAAATAGATTTAGGAGATGGAGGGTGCGTATGATTAGCTTTTGGATTAGCAACTTTGGATGTTGTTACATATTTTTCATTTGAAGGCATTACATCATTTTTCTTTGGGATCCACATGGTTTTGTTTTTTGCTTTGGTGGGCCTTCGTGGCCTATGGATTTGATTTGGATTTTGGATTTGATTTTTCTTTTCATCAACATGTCATTTTAAGGAGACATGAGGAGCTTTAGATTCATGTGGATGTTTAGATTTATGCATTTTTACTTTGGCATCCAAAGTGATTTTAATAGCAACAAGATGGGTGTGAGGAGATGGATGAAGTGGAGGAAACATGAATGAAGTGATGGAGGTAGGATTTTGGGGATGATATGTGGATGGAGAATGTGTAGGTACATGCATTTGTTGATCCTAATTAGGGAATATGAGAGTGGAATGTTTATGATGGGTGACATAGATAGGTGATGGGTGGATAAAAGGATGAATAGGAAAATATGGAGGAAGTGATTTTGGGATATAAGGGCCCAAAATGGACTTAGTAACTAGAGGATGTGTGATGGTGGATGGAGTAGATGAAGGATGGGAGATTGTGGACAGAGGGATGTAAGGACCCAAAATGGATTTGAAAGATGAAGGAAAAATATGGATGGTTGTTTTGAGGCTATACGATGGAGGGTAGATGGCAGAAAATGGTTTAGAGGAGTGATAGGAAGAGCCTATTATTCTTTTGGAAGAGGCTCGCTTAGGATGTATAGAGGTTGTACCAAAATTTTTGGATTGCAAGTCTTGAGAGATATATCCAAGACCTTGTGTATGCAGATTTTCTTTGACATGGATGGGTTCTAAAATACCTTGCTCATGAAGGCCTAAACCTTTTCCTTGATAGTTCATTCTTTTGAGAATTCGATCTATAGTAGGATGCTTGTTATTTTGGAAGAATGATGCGAGTCCCTTATTAGGTGGAGGATGGTTGGCATATATTATTGGTTCCTCTTTTGCAAGAAAACCATCATCCAGACGAATGTAAGAGTACCAAGGGGATATAAACATGGTGTTGGGATGGTAGGGCTAGGCGACGATGGAGGATCATGAGATGGAGATGATGGGAAAACAACATCTTGATTGGGAGGAGTGAGTGGTAAGGTATCAGGAGAGGGATTAGGTGATATGATAGGATTTGGATTTGTGGGAATGGCTGATAAGGGCTCATGCAATGGAGTGATTGGATCTTGAGTGACAAGGGGATCATAGGGTGGAATGGATGGGTGACTGTGATGTTGAGATGGACTGGATGGGATGGCAGGATCTTCATTTGGAGAAGGGGATATGTTGGTATGCTTTGGATCAATCTCTTGGCATGACTCATCTTGTGTGGGTGGCATGATGATGGAGTGTTGGAGGGACTCTTCAAGTGGGGAAGATGGAAGGATGAAGGATTCATGAAATTTATGGGAATGGTTTCGATGATACTAGGAGTGGGAGGATTGGATTGGATTTGAGTGTCATGGATGGATTTGGTGGATCTAGGAGTATAATACGGTGATTGAGTTTGGTTATCTTCGATGGGTTCGATAGCTCTCAGGGTTTGATGGTTGCAACGGTTTGGGTGGTGCTAGGGGTGGTAACTGTAATGAAAGGTGTGAGATGGAGAAGGGTCTCATCACTAGTGACTGTGGATGATGGATTGGGATGGAATGGTGCCAAGACTTCAAGATGTGGAGTTGGGGATGTCTTTTTTGTTATAAGTCCTTGGAGAAATTCTAGAGTGATAAACTTGCATATTATGGGCTTAGATGGCATGGTAGGGGTGGATGAAGGATTATGGATGGGTGGAGGACTAGGATTATGGATTGGTGGATGAGGATTAGATGGGGGAATTGGATTGGATGTAGGACTAGGAGTAGATGGAGGATTAGGACATGGTGGAGTGGAAGATGGAGTGACATACAAGGATATGGATGGTGGATTAGGGAAAGAGGATGCGGCTGGTAGATTGTAGTAAGGGCATTGGGAAGGAGGATTTGGTTGGGAAGATCAGGATGGTGGATTGGGACAAGAGGATGTAGATGGTGGATTAGGATAAGAAGATGCGGGTGGTGGATTGTAGTAGAGGTATTGGGATAATTGATTAGGATAGAAAGATTTGGATGTATGATTAGGATAGGTTGATGTAGATGGTGTATTAGGATAGGAAGATGTGGATGTTGGATTAGAATAGGCTAATGGGCATGTAGGATTAAGATAAGAAGGTGTGGATGTAGGATTAGGATAGGGGGACATGGATGGGGGATTGTAATAGGAGTATTGGGATAGTAGATTAGGATGAGAAGATTGGGATGGTAGATTGGGATAAGAGGATGTGGGTGTTGGATAAGAGAGATATGTAGATGAAGGATATGACGGAGATGTAGGTGGGGAAGATAATGGATATCCCTTGTCAAAGGTAGCATAAGGATTGCTAGTAGGTGTGGGCAAAGATGTGATGGGATGGCTCAAAGGGGTGATTGGATTTTGCAAAGAGGTTGGGGAAAGCTTACTAGAAATGATATCATCAAGGGGATCTATGTCATATACCTCTTGATCAACAAGACTCTCATTATCGTCGTCAACGTAATTAGGATTCGCCTTGACTACTATTTTTTGTTGCATTGGTGAAGGATAAGGATGTTAGATTAGATGGATAGGGATTGAAAATATGGGAACGAATGATTAAAAGGAAAGAAAAGCTGATGAAAGGATAAATAGGATGGATTGGAAGAAGATGGAGGAATGGATCTTAAGATTTGTTTCAATATCAGAAGATCTTGGATGTAGATGGACTAAAGCTCAGATTGGGATTGGATTAAAGCTCATATTGGGATTAGATTGAAGCTCAAATTAGGATTAGATTGAAGCTCATATTAGGATGATTGGAGGATGTGATGGGATCGATTTTAAACCAAGTTCAGGGGTTTAACTAGATGACGTAAGGTGCTGACAATAGGATTTTCCCAAATTTGGCAGTTTTCAAATATTGTCAAATTTTTCCATTTTAGGAAATTTCATAGGCATACCTTTGAGAGTCCAATTTTTTCCCAAAAACTTCCTAAAAATAAGGTAGGATGTGTTGGCCTCCTACAATGATTTCACAACTCATCCTTTACATCTATGATTCAAAGACTAGATGTCTAACCTGAATAGCCATTCAATCATCATGAAGGTGCATTTAACTTGTCAACCCAGGGGCATGAACTTGAAATGGATCAGCACTATATGTGCACTAGGGGCTCAAGTAGTCATTGCACACTAGAACTAAGAAACACAATGCTGAAAGTAAATTTCTCGAAAGGAAATAAAGCAAATGTTGAATATCAACCAACAACTATGCTTATGCCAAAATGTGTGCAGGAATAAAGATCTGGGCAACAAACATGAAACTACTCTATTTACTTTGGTTGCAAGAACAGACAAAAAATGGACTTCTAGTGGCTACAGGAACAGTCAATGCTAGATTTTTAACTAAGTATCAAACAACAAGTAATACTAAACTAATGCTAAACTAAGAAGATGGATTACTCACCAAGTGGGCCCCCTTGGATAAGTATCCTCTAAACTAACAAGAACTCAGATGCTCGAACTCATAACTTTATTTGATTCACTATAAATCGTGAATACAAAGAGTAATGTATTTGTATCACTGAAAATGAGAGTATAATGCAAAATCGTGCAACCTCTTGAAGGAGCATCAAATTATTATTTATACTATAGCTAAACAAGGTAGTCAACTCCATGAGTGGGAGGATGCCATTTAGGGGAAAGAGGGGGAAAGTGGAGTGACAGCGGTTATGCATGCATGGAATCTGATCAGACATGCAAGTCAAGTGCAGATCTAACACAACAGTAACGCCCATGCATGCTCGATCATTAAGGTCCACTACAAGGCAGTTACATTCAGTTGCATGAAAAATATTTGTTGCCGACTACCTTTTACTTGGAGCAATTTCTCAACTGGACGTTATAGTGCATGCCCAACTGGTGGTGTCTTCCATAACTTGGTGTATTAAGTCTAGAGGCCAAGGTTAGTACGCATAATAACTGCACATCAATAACCACTCTAACAAACATTCATTAATCACATGCAAAATCAATATAGATGACCCACATATTATGCCAAATATCATTAAAGTTTGCAGAGATAGGGTAATGTCAAATGTCAATGGTTTGAGGGAAACATTATGCCAATACCAACACTTAAGCATTAAAGTCCATGACATCTATGAGAAAATAGACTATAGATTCTACCCAAAACTAGACCAAAAACTAGGCTCATCAGGATGAATTTCCAACTAACATCCTAAATCTAAGACATGCATTCTGAGTTATTAACGAAAATGATTTTTCAAAAATTGGAAAAAAACACTAAATTGCGATTTTGAGGGTCAAGATGAAAGTTTCAAGCCCCAAAAATGTGCTGAAATAGGGGCCAACCAACTAAGAGTCAGTTGGGAATCCACATGCCATCTCATAATGCAACCACCCATAAAATTTCAGCCCAAACGAACACCTGAGATAAAAGTTATGGCCTCTGGAAGTTTCTGCATCAAAATCAAAACCCCTAAAACAAAGTCTCGATGATTGGGATAGATGAACCGATGAAGGATGTGGACTCTAATGATGTTCTAAGATGCACCTATGTGATTTTGTCGATGAAATGATGACTTTTGGAAAGTGTTGATGAACAAGAATAACGATGCCGAGAAGACAAATGAAAGTCTTCTTTTGGAAAAATTTGCCTATCTGGGTGGCAAGCTCACCCAACCAGGGTGCAAGGTTGCCCAACCAGGGTGCAAGTGTTGTCAATCAGATTGCACCCGAACGCTTGAATAGTTAAATTTAGCAATCTATTGAAACATGGAATGATCCTCAGGCCTGTGGGTTGCCTAATCTTGAGGATCAATCTCCAGAGAGGGTTGGTTCCCTGATGAAAACCTCCTAAAACTAACTAGCTTGGTTGGAAAAGAGATAGAAAGCTTGCTTGAATTGAAATCCTAAAGCTATAGGAGGTGATTGCACCAAAATTAAGTAATTCTATTCGTTATCCTAAACCTATAATCAGCTGCAATAAAGTTCTAAATTTATCTCACAATTCAATTAAGATCATGAAATTCATCAATATTTCACATGAAGGTTTGAAGTTTCAATGTTTGTAAGAGGAAAACTAGATTTTCACAGATACAAATGACTGAAATCTTTGTTAAACACAACATGCAACCTGAATTATAACATGAAATCTTCTTGTTTTTTCAAGCATCAATGAGACAAAACAAAGGATTCAAGATAAAATCACAGTGTTTAAATCAAATCATTCATATGACAATAAAAATCAAGAAATTATTGAGAAGGAAACACTATACTGAATATAAACTCTATTACAATGCTTGAATAATAAAAAGTTGAGTTACAATGCCTCACTGTTGTATGTGTAAGCAAGAAAAAAGAACTAGAATGAAAAAGATAAACTTTTTCAATATATACAATGAGAATGCACTTCAAAGTGCATGAAAATGTAATTGAACATCAATTTCGGTGAGAAAGTGATAAATTCAAGGTGATATCTAAGCAGAAGCAAAAATCCCTGAAAATAAGGTTCAAACTCATGCAAAAATGAGTGAACTCGGTCTTGAACCTGCAGTCATAAAGCATGCAACTGATCTATAACTCAAACTGAACTGAAAAATCCCTGAAAAGGTGGGCTAAAGCATGCAAAACTATCTTGTTCTTGTCAATTCGCCCATGCACATTGGAACTCCATCTTCATGTCTAAATCAATCATGCATAATTGGGAAAATAACTTAATGTTAATGTTTGCATTTTAAAATAGTTAGATTAATTAAATGATTTATATTTCATCATTTAATTAATTAACTTTACATTATATGAATGCAATACATTAACATTTAATAAGAAATTCACATTTGGTACCATGCTTGGCATACTTTTTTGATGTTAAATTAAGTGGAAATTTTACCATTGGCCTAACATTACACAATGACCACATCAAGATAGTAAAATTTGGAATCCATGGGAAAATAAAACATAATCATTTTGTTTTATTCTTAAAATATCTCATTAAAAGTCACCAAGCCCGTGAATAGAGAAGGAAAGGAAAGAAAAAATGAAACCCTAACACTTTGCATTATTCACCATGCACTTCACTTTTGGCTGCAGTTGCGCCACCATGGAGAGAACTTGGGGTTTCAAGTTCAACTTGCACATCTTTTGGATATTTTTTGAGTGATCTCCACAGAAAATGCATGGTAATTTCTTCTTTATCATAAAACTGAGCATTTTATTTTGTTTGGAGTGTGGCTATTCATACTCTATTGATATCTATTCATACTTTGGCCACCATTAGAGCTTGGTTCGAGCTTGATGTTCGATGATTTCCTTCATATTTACTCCTTAATCTTGGTTGACCCTCTCTTTGAAACTCGTTGGTAAGTGTTCTTTGCTGTTCTTTAATACAAAACTGAGTGTTGCCTCCATTTTGTAGTGTATTTCAAGGCTCTCTAGCCGCGGCTGTGCACATAATCTTCTGATATCTTCTTGTCTTATCTTTTATGTCCATGGTTCCTTATTTTGTGGTCACGATGAATGCCTTGTCTGCATCTTGAGAGAATATTAATGATTTTTGAAACTCATTCTTTCCTTCTTGTTGTGGCATTGAAAGTCATTCTCTATGAGAAAAAGAAACTCCATCACCAAATTTTTGTATTTGCTCTTGCTCACACCTTCTTGTTGTATGTGCTTTGATCTATTTATTGTATGCACCATATTCGATTTATTGAAAAGATCTCTCCATTTTTTCTTTGCTTTACTTTCTCAAGCTCGATGGTTATCTTTATTACATTCTTTCACATCTGTATGTTACTCATGGCGACCTCCATTTACTTCATTGTCATTTCATCTACTTTGCAAAAGAGTATGGCTTTGGAACCCTAGGACATTGAAATCTCAGGTCATGAATGCATATTGCATTCTTTTCCTAAAACTGCCTCCTCCTCTATTGACTATACTGTTCTCATGACTGTGACTGTCATTTGATAAAATATTAAAGTTGAAAGTTGGCTGTAGCTTTTGTGATCTGCTTTACTAATTGAAACAATGATTTGCTCTATTGAATTTCCACCATGATATGGCTTGAAAGTTGTTCTCTTTGAATTTCTTTCATGATAGCAGTCTTATTTCATGACTGTAATTGATATCAATATCCCCTTTTAACTGTCATGAATTTCATAACCACAATCAAAAGCGACTGTCATATACTAGGTTAAAGTCATACAAGGTTTTGACTGATCAATTTCATGTATAATCGTCCATTCATTGTTCATTTTTCATGGTCATTGTACAATTCTGAAAAATTCTAACTCCTTCCATTTGTAATGGGGTTCCATTTGTAATGAGATTATGGATGCTCATTTTCCTTCTTGACATGATTAAAGAAACAATTAGAAAAATGTTGTATTAAAAACATGATGAACATTATACTACGTTGCATCTTGTTTGTGGAACAAAATGCTGTCATATTATACTTTTATTGACTGTGTAGCAGCATTATACATTCAAATTAATAGGAAATTCCTGCTCTTTCTCATTGGTTTTTTGGCCCTTAAGATGTACCATGACATACAACATGCCTTGTTTCTGCAAACTTGATTCTAAAATGTATTTTTGTAGCTTCAAAAGTTGCTCTATTCGATGTTATTTAATGCTGTCTCAAATCCTTACATTGTATCAATTATCAATGCATATGGTTTGATCTACTTCTTAATGTTTATGAGCTGGGCTCAACCCTTGTGGGAGCCACATTTCACACCACTCATAAGCATATCTTTTGGTTGAAATGACAATTATACTTGTACCTGCACACTAAACAAACGTATTAGAAAAATAAATGAAGTTGAAAGCTTACATTGAGTTCTGTTCCTTTCGATGATTATATCAATTTGATTCATTCAAATCATCTAATGAATGCCTAATTGAGTGTGTGTTATATTTCTGTTGGTAATGTAGGCATATGATAGGATATGATCTATCATTGCTTAGAGACCATCTCTAACATCACATTTCATCATATTTGTAGATGCTTTTGGAGCCTGGAGTTGGATCAATTCGAAAGCACAACAATTGAAGACTTCAAATGTAACGATGATTCGTCATTCCAGGAAATGACGAATCACCTTCTATCTTACGTTTACATTATTTTCAGTTGTATGATATACATTTCCTTTATGTATTCATCATTTGATTATGAAAATCAAATCAGTTACTCCTACGGCTTGTGTGGGACTTCAGTTTTTCCAATATGAATAAAACAACATCCTTTTATGCAAATTTATGAGTTCTTCTATTAGAAACATTTGCATAATCAAAATTTGAAATTCAATGAATGCTTTTAGTAGAAATTTTGCACCTTTATGTAATGAATGTAATTCAACTCCACCTATTTTGAGTTGTAGCTAAAAATAGGTAACAGCAGGATCACCTAACGAGGTGCAAGGTTGCCCAACTAGGGTGCAAGATCACCCAAATAGGGTGCAAGGTCACCCAACTAGGTGCAAGGTCACCCAACCAAGGTGCAAGGTCACCCAACTAGGGTGCAGGATCACCTAACCAATGTGCAAGGTCGCCTAACTAGGGTGTAGGGTCGCCCAACCAGGGTGCAAGGTTGCCCAACTAGGGTGCAAGATCGCCCAACCAGGCTGCAAGATCACCCAACCAAGGTGCAAGGTTGCCCAACTAGGGTGCAAGTTTTCCCAACTAGGGTGCGAGATCGCCCAACTAGGGTGCGAGATCACCCAACTAGGGTGAAAGGTCGTCCAACTAGGGTGCAAACTTGCCTATTCTGTGAAGAATGGGAAATTTTGACAGGGATTGATTGAGAAATAACTCAAATAGAAGGTAGGGTCACCCCTATGGAAAACAAGTTCACCCCAAATAGTAGCATGTTCGCCCCTGACAAAGGAAAGATCACCCAAACAATAGAGTTGGACTTGACTTTGATGAAAAATAGCTATGAAAAAGGACAAAAACACAACAAACAACAAACTGAAGGTAAGGCTGACTCGACTAAATAGAAATGCACTAGTTTCGCACAAAGAAGATAGTTCAAGCAACACAATCCTAAGATTAGTTAGAAGGATATGGCCAACACAGTCCTCTATCTAGGCTGAACAAAGAAAAATAGGGAGTCCTCAATATACGCATGGTACATGAAGCACAATCATGAACACCATCCCATCATAGGCATGAGTTGGAAGCCCTAACGAGGTACTAGAAACTTGGACCAACTCTTCACACCTTATCTAGGTATCACCCTAGCTTCGATGCTTCGCTAGACACATGACTGGATTTGGGTACAACTTTGGCTCTCCCCCCTTTATATACCTCGTTGGTACACATGGTTGGGATCATCCCTTGGGGTGATGAAATCCCCAAGTAGATCCCACTAAAAGAGGACACTAGATGTTTTTAGTTAGTCCCTAGGCTCGCATGAAGCACAAGGGGAGAGCTTGAATGGTCTAGTATCCCCTAGGTAACACAAAGGACTAAAGTGGACTACGATTTCTCTTCACCCAGGATCACCAAATGGCATAAGGGGATTGGATACATTAGTAGTCCACCTAACAAACACAACAAACAAATATATTTGACTCCCCCTAATTAGTCCTATGTGCCTAACCAGTATGAAAAATAGCAAACAAACAAAACTAAATACACCGGGACCGACTGTTCTGCAAGAAACTGTTAGTAGTTTGAACCTCCGGCCTTGGAAAATTGTGAAATGGCTGCACAAACATTAGTAAAACCAAGAACATTCACTGACAAAATAGGTTAGGGGGTCGGTACTAAGAAAAACAATAAGAAACGAACTCTGAAAATGAACTTTAAGTTACTGTTTACCTCATAATTGCCTCAGTTTGAAGCAGAATCGCCCCTGTTAGTGTCAGAATCACTTGTTTAGAGTGCAAAATCACCTATTTAGAGAAGAATTGCTTGTTTAGGGGTAGGCTCTCCTAAGTCAGAAGCAGGGTCGCTTGTTTGAAAAACAGGGAGCAAATTTGCCCCTATTTGACAAATGGGTGATTATGCAAGTGCATAATCGCCTCTGTTGAAGGCAGGCTCACTTGTTCTAATGCATAATTGCCCCTGTTGCTACAGGATCACCTCTGTTAGTGGAAAAATAACCTCTGTGTAACCTAAACCTATAAAATTTCAAACAACAAAGCACGTGAAAATAATAGACCCATTTGTGGGTCCCATCGAACGTGCCAGAAATGTGTGCAGTGTGATTTCCTACCCTAAATGATGCAAAATCAAAGAAAATGTAAAAGGAAAAACAACACAAAGCAACACTTCAGGATAAAGCCTAGTTGAACTTAAACAAAAGAAAGATAAAAAAAAAAGATTATACCTTTGTTCAAGTTGATCTTTTGGTTGGTCCTTGATGGCAACTAGACTAAAATGATATGCAACATGCTCTAGATTGGGTGGAGAATGCAATAATGGATGTGGGTGTTTTGATAGATGTATGAGATTGAATGAAATGCAAGCTTGAAGTGCAACAATGGAGGATGAAAAATGTTTGAATGTAAGTGTTTGAGCTTGAGAGTGCTAGATTGCTTGAATGTGTGTTATGAGAAAAATGAGACCCAATCCTCTATTTTAGGGGAAGAGTCTCTAGAGATTTGAATGGCTAGGATTTAGCCAACATGGACAAGATGGAGGGCTATGGTGAGTTGAGGACTCACAAGCCCTCACATCTTGTCATGTGGAAAATGAGGTGGAAAAATGACATGTGAGGTGGAGATACTTGCAAGTACCTTGGGATTAGGGGAAGATTTCTTCAAAAAAGAAGTTCTTGTCCCCATGTGGGAAAGATGGTGACAAGTGAGGAATTTTAGAATTCCTCACTAATCATCATGGGGAAGAGAGAATTTCTTGGGATAATAAATGTGAATTTTAAATTCACATAGGGAAGAGGTCAAGGCTAAATAAAGAAAGTACTTATGATAGGTTGACTTGGAGGACATACCAAAAATGGCATGATGATTAGATTAAGGTTGTGCAAATAGGTGATTAAGAAGACTAATGAAGGATTATAGGCAAGTGGTCAAATATGGAGGATGTGACATTAATCCTAATTAAGGGTGTGCACATCCTAATCATAGATTAATTAAACTAATCTAGATTAGAAGAGGATCATGGAGGATATGACAAGGAGAGAGAAAAGAGGGAATTTAAAATTGATTTAGATTCAAAAGGCTAAATGACTAAATTAAATAAATTGATATATTTATTTAATTTAGAGGGGAAGGGGATGAGGAAAAGGGGAAATATTAATTAAATAAATCATTTAATTAATATCGATGGGGAATATGAGATAGACAAATAAAGGGGATGAATTTGACCATATGAGAGTGGTCAAATTTGGATGTCTACAATAGTTATGATTGGTGTCAAGATTAGGGTTACAATTCAATCAAGGTTAAGTTAGGGTTAAATTAGGTTTAATGCTATGGTTAGGGTTCTAGAATAAAGCCTTAGGTTAGGATTACAATTAGGATTAGCATTCTAGGATAAACCTTGGGGTTAGGGTTACAATTACAATTAGGTTAGTGTTAAGGTTCAATTAGGATTCAAATAGAGTTAAGATTCAATTATTAAAATTATTATTAGTGTTAGGGTGAGATTAAAGTTAGGGTTTAATTATGATTAGGGTTAGGTTTTAGTTTAGGTAAGAGTAGTTTAGAGTTATAATTAATCTAAACTTACAAAGGGTTAATGTTCAGTTAGGGTTATAATTAGGGTTATAGTTATGGTTCAATTAGGGTTAGGGTTAGAGTTTAATTAGATTAATGTTAGGGTTCAATTAGGCTTAAAGTTAGGGTTAGGGTTTAATTAGGGTCAACATTAATATTAGGGTTATAAAATAAAGCTTAGGTTTTTGGTTAAGGTTAGGGTTCAATAAAGGTTAGGGTTAGGCTTAGTGTTATGATTGGGTCAAGATTAAAGGGTTACAATTCAATCAGCGTTAGGTTAAATTAGGTTTAGTATTATGGTTAGGGTTCTAAAATAAAGCTTTCAGAATTAGGATTATAGTTAGGGTTAGAGTTGTAGGATAAAGCTTGGGGTTAGGGTTAGGGTTACAATTACAATTAGGTTATGGTTAGGGTTCAATTGGGGTTTAATTAGGATTCAAATAGGATTAGGGTTCAATTAAGGTTTAGTTAGGATTCAAATAGGGTTAGAGTTCAATTATTAAGATTATTGTTAAGGTTAGGGTTAGGGTTAAGGTTAAATTAAGGTTAGGGTTAGGGTTCAAGTAAGATTCAATTAGGTTAGGGTTACGTTACAATTAGGGTTAGGATTTGGTTTGGGTTATAATAGAATTAGAGTTACAATTAAAATTAACTTACAAATAGGGCTAGGGTTCAATTAGGGTTAGGGTTAGTTTTAGGGTTCTAGGATAAATCTTGTGGTTCTATTTAAGTTTACAAGTGCAATTAAGGTTAGGTTAGGTTTAGGGTAGGTTTAAGGTCAAGGCTAGGATTAGAGTTCAATAAAGGTTAGAGTATGGGTTCAACTAGGGATAGGGTTAGTGTTTGGGTTCAGGCTTAGAGTTAGAGTTAGGGTTTAATTAGGGTTAATATTAATGTTAGGGTAATAAAATAAAGCTTAAGGTTTAGGGTAGGGTTAGGGTTGTGGTTAGCATTATGACTAGGATTTAATTAAAGGGTTGAACTTAGTGTTACTATTACGATTGCAGTCAAGATAAGGGTTAGGGTTCAATCGAGGTTAAGTTAGGGTTAGGGTTTAGTTAGGATTCAATTAGGTTTAGTGTTATGGTTAAGGTTTTAAAAGAAAGCTTTAGGTTAGGATTAGAGTTAGGTTAGCATTCTAAGATAAACCTTGGGGTTAGGGTTAGGATTATAGTTACAATTAAGTTAGAGTTAGGGTTCAATTAGGGTTTAATTAGGATTGGGATAAGATTACGATTCAATTATTAAGATTATTGTTAGGGTTAGGGTTAAGATTTAATTAGGGATAGAATTAAATCAAGCTTAAGGTTAGGGTTAGGGTTCAAATACGATTCAATTAGGGTTAGGGTATAATCATGATTAGGGGTAAGTTTTGGGTTCAATTGGGGTTAGGGTTAGAGATAAGGTTAAGCTAGGGATACAATTAGTATTCTAGGATAAAACTTTGGTTTAGAGTTAAGGTTCCAATTATGGTTAAGGTTGGGTTATGATTAAGGTTCATATAGGGTTGGGGTTGGGTTACAATTCAATTAGGGTTAAGTTTAGGATTAAGATTCAATTAGGGTTAGGGTTAAGGTTACTATTAGGGTTAGGGTTTAATTAAGGTAAAATTTAAGGTTGTGGTTAGGGTTTTAGGATAACCTTGGGGTTAGGATTAGGGTTAGGGTTAGCATTCTAAGATAAAGCTTGGTATTAGGGTGAGGGTTATAGTTATGATTAGGTTAGGGTTAGGTTTAGGGTTGTGGTTAAGGTTCTGGGATAAAAATTAGGGTTAGGGTTTGTATTCTAGGATTAACCTTGGTGTTAGGGTTACAACTTTTGTTCAACATGGATATGGGTCATCATTAACATTATAGTTTACTTAGCATTACATTAAATAACATTTCATATATATATTTTATATACTACCTTATATCGATATATATTTCATCATTATATAATTTAATTATTAATAATAATTAAAATAAAAAATATTATTACATTTAACTAAAAAATTTAAATTAACTTTACTATTAAACAAACAATCATTTTTTAAAATAATTTATGTCTATTTTTTTCCAAACAAAATAAAAAATAACAACATGAAAATTAAGTTAGTTATTAAATGAAATATCTCACCTATTTTCTATAGATTATCTTTAGATATATATGCTAGTTAATATTTAATTAAAAACATAATATTGATATTAATAAGCATTATACATGTTTTAAATATTTAGTTACTTAAGAATTATTTTTGTTTACTTTACAATTATTGAATTTATGCATTACATACATACACATATAAAATTTAATTTTTAGTTAATTATATCAAAAACTTTATATAGAATAGATTAATTAATGGAAGAGCTATTTTATTTTTAGATTGTAATACAATAAATTATAGAAACCATACTCAAAAGAAACCTAAATAAAATATCTGTTTTTTATTTTTTATTTACTTATAAAAATTAAGATTTAAATGAAATAAAAACTTCCATTAAAATATCTTAAAAACATCTTTTACATATTATTTCTAAAAATAAATTTACTGATAATTATAATTCACAAATATAAGAGTTAACTAATTTATATGGTGATTTTCATTCCATTACAAGTCCTTGGGAGAATTAGCAGAGAATGAGCCACTAATGCCTTCAATTACAAGCAACAAAAATATTACAGAAGCGCAGGCATCTATGGTTGAGTTTTATATAAAAATAAAAAATCTAAAACTTTTTGTCCTCAGCCATTTACAATTCCTGGCATGCTTTGCCCTGAAGAATTCCAATAATTAAAAAAAAAAAAAACGAATTCCAATAATTCCTTTTGACTTTGCAAACAGTTTGGATCCAACATGATGACCAGTAAACAATTTTTAGCTATAATGATATCTTGTGACTTCTGAATCATTGCATAGGCCGTAGAAATCGCAAACCAATTAGACATCCAACAGCTGTACCTATAGTGTAGCCTAATGTGCCCACCAATATTGCCGGTTGAACCTGAACAAAGGAAATCAGATGATTTTACAGATCTAATTTTCTAACTATCTATCCAGACTTGTTTATACTACAAAATTCAAAAATCCAATACCAATTCTTTCCAGTTTCGACAGTTGGCCATAGCTGCAGCTGTAGCTGGCCCACCTATATTTGCATTAGATGCAACAAGGATCTGCACTAGGAAGAAACATATATTTGAATGAGTTGAAGCAAAAATTATCGAGAGTGATATGAGATTTCTACAAGTTATTTGAATGAATTATGCTGCTTTTGAATTTGATTGTGTGTAAGTTTTTATATCAACGTTTCAGATCACATTCCGTGATTTATTATTAGGATAGAGAGCTGAGGAGAAAAAAATGATGATAAATCAAGTGTGATCCAAAACATTGATGTAAAAACTTACACATAATCAAATCCAAAAGCATCATATTTTATCCAGAGATAAATCATTGATAACTATTTAATATTTATAAATGACATACAGTGTACTGTGTACAACTGATTGATATTTCCTTTTTCTGGGCAATAAATTTGTATCTTTTCCCTTATGTTTTTGTTAGTGCAATTAGCAATGTAACTTCAGACCTGAGTCAACTCAATTTAGATGAAAGGCTTGGGCTTCCAGAGAGTAATTTTGCTATATTCCAAAGGGGTTCCGATAAGAATGAAAAGCAAATTTTATCTACAGGGGCTAAATATATATTTTTTAATATTGTTCCCTTTTCTAAAAAAAATTATTGTATTCCTACGACATACCATACCGCTTTTCCAATGAACCATTGCCAGTATATTTTATTTCTTTGTCAAAATTTTCAGTTTGTTTCCATTCCAAAACATATCTATACCGTAGTTACCTGGCTTAGACTCGACATAGACTGTGCAGGTTGATTTCAGACTCAACAGTCTCTGTAAATTGAAAAAACCTTTTATTTAAAGAATTGATTCTTTTTCTACGCTTTCTTCTTTGAACTCACTTTAAAGACATAAAATTAATCAATTATAAGTTTCTTTGATCATATAAATAAGTATACATCAACAAATAAGTACAAAAATGCCTTTAAACTGAAACAAACAATATTTATAAATACTTTAAAATATTTGAAGTGTTTTAGGTGTACAAAATTTATCAAAATGAAAAGAAAAATCACAACATAGTCATGAACTATGGTATCGTGGAGCCTATATGATTTAGCTCAAAATCAGTAGCTCTACATGGGGCTCGGTGCTCATATCTCAATTACGACCACAATGTTGCTAAAGTCACGGTAGCATTACTTGAAATTAGGATTGATTCGACAAATTAAAAATATAGTTGTAATTAAACTATTTTGATTTAATTGGAAAAAATTCAGGAAAAAGTGCTAGAAAATTCATTAAAATAGAGAAAAACATTTTGTAATAAAAGAAAAAAAAATGTTGCTTTTCCATCAGATGTAGCTTAATAATTTTGTTTTCTTTGCTTTTTAAAACTTAAGTTGGGATTTGGAGGTAGCAGCCTTCAGCGAGGTCAAATGGCAATGCTCCTCATGAAGTCCAAGTGCAGCAGTTTGGCACTTTCCTTGGCATGATATAGGGTAGGGCTTTGTGGGAGCTCCTACCACCAA
>VDFB02295046.1:0-26178 GCA_007258455.2 Sequoia sempervirens
TGCAAATGACAAGTGAGGTCTTGGATATGTGAAAGATGAGAGCTCCGGATCTGAACAAAAGGACTCTAAAAAGAAAACTTAGAAGAAAAAAGGTAGAAGATATCTGGTAAGGCAACCTAAAGCTTAGAAGTTTAATGGTTACTGCTTTGATTGTAATAAATTTGGTCATATGGCTTCTCAGTGTAGAAGTAAGATAAATTTTTGTAGTCCATCATTTTCTGGTCAATGTTTTAATTGCAAAAAGTTTGGTCATAAGTCAATTGAATGTAGAAATATGTTTTACAGTATAAAGAATGTTAAATGTTACACCTGTGGAAAATTTGGACATGTTACTAATCAATGCAAACCAGGAGGAAATCAGTGGAATGGATGGTATAGACAGAAAAATTTTGGTGTGTTACAACTGTAACAAATTTGGTCACATTGCAAGATTCTGCAGGTACAAAAACATGGATAGAAGAGGTCCGGTATATCAAGGAAGAAATTCACAAAAAGATGAAAAAGGGAAAGGAAAAGAATCAATAGAATAAATAAGAGATTAGACAAAGAAAACATGGGTAAAGAAGAGTGAATCTGATGAAGGTAATAAGACTGTACCTGAAAGCTCCTTCTGGTAATTCATCGGGTGATTGATTTTTGGCCATTGGCCTAAGGGGAGTTTTCATGAAAATATTTTGTCCCCTTGTATGTAGTTGGTTTTGGATCAAAGGAAGTTGTCAGTAGTTGTGTTATTCATCTTCAAATGTATTAGTGATCATTTGTTGAGTAGTATGAAATCTTGAAGGTCCACAGATGGATTCTACTCTTGCTATATGAAAGTGCAGAGTAATCACAACACCTAGGGAAAAGCATTTAATGCGATAAGGAATTTAGGTGTGTAAATTTAAAAAAGGGCATTTGGAAACCTCATTTGTCACTGTGTGTCGAAGGAGAATAGTTGGAGAGCCTTTTTTAAGAAATTTTTTGAAGGAGTGAAAGTTAATTTAGTGGCAAATTCCTAGGTATTTCTATTATTTGTCAATTTCACATTTATTCAGTCATTGGTAGAATACTGTTCAATACGAAAAATGAAGCAAATCAAAGGAACAACAACTTTGGATGAATATACTAGTCGGAAGGTCATGGATGTAAGAAATTTTTTGTCTACTAATGAATTAAAGAAGCTTGCAAATGTAAAACATAAGAATTTGGACATCTGGAATGAGTTTCCATATTTCGTAAATGCGGAAGTAGTTCGGTTTATCCTGAATAGATTAGATGATGATATCCTTACTTTGGATAAACCCTATCAAATTTCAAAAGAAGCAATCAAAAGTCTGACAGGATTATGCAATGTTGGAGATTTCCTGAAAAAGAAATTGATTCAAAACATTGAAGTTGAAGCCCTAACTAGAGTAATAGGAGATTAAAGGGTGCTAGTTATTTCAACAATCAAAGATCTATTAACAAGGTACATTGCATATGGAATTTCGTACAAAATTTTCTTTAGAAATAGGGAAGGGGCAACCTCTACAGACACAGTCTACATTGCGCACAAAATGATAATGGAAGATGAAGACTTTGATTTGTGTGGATTTCTGAAGGATCAATTGATGGAGAATGTGCTATTGACGAAGGATATAGATTACTCTTTCAGGTTTGGTACCCTAGTTATATGCATTATGATGTATTTCCTAAATTGCTTGCCTCAGAATGATAATGTGGTATGGAAGGAAAATATACTAGTTTGTAAGCAAATCTTTGAGCACTTCAACACTCTTGAAAATGGTGAACAATTTTATGAAAACTTCTTTAGAAATTTGTTAGGAAAGTTTGGTGTAAGTGGTATTCCACTTCTGATAAAAGTATTTGAGGTTGGATCTTCTTTCGGCAAGGCAAAAAAAAAGCAGAAAAGAGCAAGAGAGTTAGTTGATGTCACTCCTCCAACACCTAAGTCAACAAAAGTTGAGGGAAAAGGTAAAGAGTAGATAGTTGTGGATATAGTGGATGAAGATTCTAAGGAATATACACCAAGAGATGAACTGGAACCAGTTGAACCAGATATGCTAATAGTAGAAGAAAGTGATGGAGAAGGCGCTTTATTCAAAGCAAAGATACTGCAGATTGTTCAGGAAGAAGATGGAATGCAAAAGATAACTAACATATGGATAAATTGACCATCATATGAATAGGACTTCATTGAGGACACTCTAGGAAGATATTGTATTGATAATAACATTGAATTGGAGAATTTTCATAATGTACTTCCAGAAGAATTGATTGAATGTATCAGGGAGGCTATGGACTATCTGTCTCTGGACAGGAAAGATTATGAGATAATCTTACATCTGAAAGAGCGGTTTAGGCTATCTCTTTCCAAACTAAAAAAAGAAAATGAATGTGTTAAGACAATGCATTGACTTAGCAAATAAGATTTACAATTACTATCTTTGGTGGCCTCATGTGGTTGGTAAATACAAGGACAAGTTGGAGCAAATTGAGAATGAGTTGATTATAATTGGTCAAGGCTACAGTATGTTTTAGGACCAGAATGGAGCAGTTAAGAAGAAGATTTATGAGTTGTAGGTTGAGCATGCAAAGGTTCACTTTGCCAAAAACATTCTTTTGGATACTTTTTAGAAATTGAAGGATCATACTGAATGCAAACTAGAGCAAATGATTAAATTTCTGATGAAAGGAGAAAAGTTGGAAGAAGCCATTACCATTCTTGAATCCCTTGTCCAGGTCATCAACAGGACGTAAGAAAATAACAGTTTGATAATAATTATTGGGATTGCAGTGGATGCTTGGAAGAAATTTCTTCTAGAGATGAAAGATAAATATAAAATATTTTTTTGAATTTAGCAACAGTTGCAATTTTGATCAATTTTTGCATCAAAAAAGGAGGGAGTGCAGTAGGAGAGAAATCAGCAATTTTTTGTCATTGATGTCAAAGGGGGAGAGAATGCAGTGAAAAATGCCTTGGCATCCAAAGGGGGAGTAGTGTTTTGTTGTGTTTTGAAGTTTTGAGTTTTGGTTCTGACATTTAGTCATTTTTCACTAAGTGTTACCATCAATCCCAAAGGGGGAGATTGTTGGCATATGGCTTGGTAAGTTTTTTTTTTGGCTACTAATGTTTTCAATGATGGCAACTGGAGTCATTAGTGTGGTCCATAGTTTAAGTGTAGCTTATACTGGCAAAAATTGTAGTAGGCAATGTGTTACTAGAAAAAAGCATGAAGAACAGGATATCTAGTCAATCAATCAGTTTGTATACTTCACCAAATCATTATTTTGTGTTGTGGATCCCTAAGAAAGCTTACTAAGCATGTATGATAACTTATTGGTAAGTTTTGTAATGTTGCATTGATCGGTGTATGAGTTTAGAGATTCGGTAGAATGATTTATTGTTTATTTTCTCATTATGGCCGACCTAGAGTATATAGTGTGTCTCAGATATATAAGGAGTAGTTGTTTTAATATTTCTTGTGTTGGGAATTTTGATTTGGGTCCCTAATATAGTCTATCCGAATTGTGTGGGTATGCATTAATTTTAATTGGTGATTTGAGCCAACATGTGGAAGAATATTACATCTTATGTGAAGCCGACATATAGTAATGAAATCCTCGTTCGTAGATATTATATATATATATATGAGATCAGTAATTCATTTTGAGTGTGTGGAGAAGTGTGAAAGTGTACAAATGTGTGTAAAGAAGAATAGATGTGTGTGCAAGTATTAGAAGGGTTTTAGAAGGGTAAAAAATAGAGTTGAGCATAGAAAAATAGAGTTAGTCAAAAGGGTTGAAGATCATTTTAACTAAGCTTCATTGGAACTGAATCTAGGCATTTGGAGATGCTATTTTCTCAGTTCAACATTTTTTTTGTATTACCAAACATTTTTTAAGGGAGTGAGCCTTTCTTATTTTGAGCAGTGAGCTTTAGGCAGCGTGTCTAAATGCAAGTGCATTCCCTTTTGTTCATACTTTTAACAAAGTATATATTGTGGACTAACATCCACCGTGGCTTTTCCCCTAATAGGGTTTCCATGTAAAAATCTTGGTGTTATGGTGTTCTTTAATGTGTTTTCATGTTTCATTTTGTTTATATGTTATGGATGTCATTAAAGTCTGAATATTGTTGTTGATAGTTTTAGATTTGGTTTGAAATTCAAATATTGTGGAACATTGATTCACCCCCCCTCTCAATGTTCCTAGTGTCCAAAATCACCAATCTCTTCTATATCAATATCTTTATCTTTAATAGGATCTTGCACTTGAGCTATATGAGATGAAGAAACAATACTCATCCCAATTCTCTTTGTCAATTCTTTCACTGTATCAAAAGTCTCTTGCCTTAGCCCTTCTTAACTATCCTTTTCCCTTGTCATGTGAATAGTGATTATTTTTTCTTACTATGAACCTTTTAGAGTGTTCTTATAATAGGGTATCCTGATCATCTTTAGACAAGGATGATCCATAATTATCCATGGCATCAATTTTAATCTTGTCTTTAACTATTATAGCTTCATGCCTTCTTTGTAGTAGGGCTTCCCATACATTATAAGTTACCTTCTTCTTTATATCTTCCATACTCATAAAAAAATATTCATATATTGAATGAAAGCATTTAAAATTGTTTCTTTATCTTCTTCATTAACTTAATCATACAATTGAGCAGTAGCTAGAAAATAGTTAGATTCTATCATATTATTTACCAAAGGTTCCGATCTCAAAGGGGAGTGATCTCTTACCAGAGGAGACTTGGGATTTTCCTCCTCAATATTTGAAGTGTTCTCATCAGTCTTCTTCTCATGCACATGTATTGTGAATTTATTATTTTCCTTCTCTCTCTCCTCTCCATTAGATAAGTCCATAGTATTGACCATAGCCTTCTTGACTTTAGGACCAACCTCTTGTGAGGCACCTTCATAGCTGGTGGAAGCATTGCTTCTCCTCTTTCTTGTCAATTGAGCTTCTTCTTCCAAGCCAAGTTCAATTTCCTCTTCTACAACATCACTTATTTTCTTTTCCCTACTTTCCTTTTGTTTCTTTCTTCTTCCGGAAGTAGCAGGAGGTGCTACAGGAGGTTCATTCTTCCTCTTAGAGGTTCGAGTGTTGGGTCTAGAGACACCAGGTATGTTAACTACTACTGAAGTACTATAGTCCACTTTCTTTTCTTTTACTACAACTGCACCAGATGTGGTTGGCAATGCAGAGGAGGAGGTGGAAGATGATCTTCCTAATCTTCTAGGCCTAGAGGGATTTCTAACTACTTTGTCCCTCTTCTCTGCTACAACTTCCCTCAACCTATCAACATCATCCTTCGAAATTCCATGCACTACAAAGTATTGTTCAACATGTTTAGACACCCTTTTAGCTCTTTCAGATGTTGAAGTTTCCGAAAACACTTTAGTTGAATTTTCCTCGTATGTGCCATCTCAAGGCTGAGAGGGGTCCTTGGGGCTATTTAGTAATATTTCAATGAGACCCTTAGTCATTTTCTTATCAATCTTGTATCCCAGAGGCTCTATCCATAGAGTTATGCGTTCAACTGCCTCTACAATGCATTCATCAGTGGATATCAAAAAGGTTATATCATTTGCATATTTTTCTTTCAAACTCTTTAGTATAATTTTGTCTCTTTCATGCATGTTATTTTGAAATACTATGAAAAATACAATCAAAGCATCACCCTGTGCTTTAAAATATCTGATGTTCAAATAATCAAAGATTTGATGTGCTACTGATTTTCTTGTATCCCATTTAATGTTTTTCCTTCCAGGTAGCTCTCTCAAAAAGTAAAGTAGCAAGAAAACTATCAGTGTTCCAAACTTGAATGGATATTTATTTGACTTGGTCTAGCTCAAGTTCTCCATAAGTTGTTGGAGCAAATCACATAAATCATAGTCCTTTCCATTCACCATCATGTCATGTGCAACATAAATTGCAGTTGTAGACACTGAATTTCCTTTGTTGGTGAAGTAGATCTTGTGACCTATCATGATTGATGCATACTTCATAGCAGGATTGGTAATAGGTTTGGTTGTCAATGCTCTCCCGTCATATGTGGCACTAGTTAATTTCATAACCACATCATTTTTCATAGACTTTAGCACCGATATGGGTCCAGTATCACAGAGTCTAATAACAACTCTGATCACATCTTTAAAAATTAATCCAAGCACATTTGTCCATACAAATTTATTGTGCACTCTACTTAGGGCTATTCTCACATACTTTGCATTCATTTCACTACTAAATTCAAGAAACTAGTTGCAAGCATCTAGCTTCTTTTGTACTAGGTTTTCATACTCCAACTTCACTAGGAAATTATCTCTAGTTAACTCCTTTAGCCATTGATTATTGAGTACTTGATGATCATATTCTTCCAATTTCCCATGTATGTAATTTCTAGTTTCCTCGATGGGAAAAACCTTATTCATAATTTTTTAAAACACTTTGATAAGGTCAATGTTGAAAACCTTCCATGAAAACTTTTTGAATTTTGGTCTAGGTCTCTCAGAAACCTCAACCATGGTTGGTGTGGAAATTACTTCTAATGTAAACCCACAAAGTACAAATACTTGTAAATACCTTTTTCATGCTTGACAAAAACTAGGGTTTGATACCAGATGCTTTGAATTTCCTTCAAATCTCCTTCAACTTGCTTTGCTTTCTTCCAATTGTGCAAAAGTGATTTAACATGACTTAGAATTTCACTTTATACTTTATCGATCTACCCTAATTTCGCATTTATTGCATTCAATCTCCAAAAAGTTGATAAACACCTCATGAATACATTGTAAACCCTAAAATGCTCCACAAATCTTCAAATTTGCATATTTTCTATTGGAATCTTTTTAAAAATATTTAGAATGTCATTTTACATCACATATCTTTGTGTCACTACTTGAAACCTTATATATTTAGGGGTTTGTAAGTTCTCTCTGTAATTGCTCCCCCAAAACCCATGATTGGATTTAGTTTTTAGAAGAATTATCAGTACCAGATGGAGGTATAGATGTTTTTGGTTCATCCTTGTCCTCAGATTCTTCCTTTTTCATCCAGATTTTCTCCATTTCCTTCTTAACTTCAGTAGAATCAACTTTATTCACAAGTTTATTCCTTTGTTCTAGATTAGATTTCCTCCCATTAGATTTCCTTCTTAACTTCAGTAGAATCAACTTTATTCACAGGTTTATTCCTTTGTTTTGGGGTGGTTGTTGATCTCAATGGCACCCCTTAAATCTTATTCATGACAAAGGTTGGACCTTGAGCTCCTCTTAGAAACCTCTGCTATGCACCCTCGGGCCCAGAGTCGATCCGGTTTCGATCCGGAACCACCTGATCTACCGCCCGATCCTTTATCTTCGACGATATTTTGACGGACCTATTTATTTTCCTGACACTTTGATTTGTCTGATTTGACTTTGTTGATAAGCGATTTATTTGACGATGAGATGACGACTTACCGACCTTATCCTGATTGGCGATTTGTTTTTTGATGACGGATGACGGAGATTATTTCATTGAAAGACGACCGAGCTTTTGACCTGAGACTCATTGTGGATAACCCTCTCCACTTCTGACGTGACGACGAATTTTGTTCTGATGATTTTTCATTGACCGTGATCTCTTTGAAATCTCGACTTTTGTTTTAAGTCTGATCTGATTTTCTTTGTCGATCCTTTATTAATAATTCTTTATCTTTCTTTTTGACTGAGGAGATTTTCTGAACTTTGTTCTCGATTTCTTTTGTCGGTCTTATTATTTGAGGCCCTCTTTCTATACACTATCCTCTTTATTCTATTATATCTGAGTTCCATTTCTTTATCAAGATGACTTTGATCTCTCTCTTTTATTATTGTTCCGGATTTTCATTGTCTCTAATCTGTTTTTATTTTTAATTGCCCTTTAATCTTTGTTTTAATCTGTCCCTGTAATTTTATACTTTTGTAAAGTTTTAATAGTGTATTTCAATAGGTTTTAAGTCTTTTTGTTTACTTTTATGTTTGATAAAATTTCTTGCCTTTGAGCCTTAATTTACACTTTATACAATTTTATTTTTTTCTAATTTGTATTTCTTTACTATCTTTTAGCTTTTTTCTCATTTATTAAATTAGTCCTAGCTTATTGATTTTTGTATTTTTTTAATTTTGTATTTTTTACTATCTTTAGTTTTTTTTCTCTCATTTATTTAAATTAGTCCCATTTATTGATTTTGTGTATATCACTTAATTCTCTTTTTTTATTATTCTCCTTTTTCTCATGTTTTTTGTTGTTGTAGTTGTCTTTCAATTGATTGGGGGTATTTTCTTATTTTGTTTTATTTTATTTTTGTATTTATTAGTTTATTCATTAATGTTGGTTTCTTTCTTATTATTCTCTTGCTTTCTTCTATTGGTCAACCTTCTTGATTCTTGTGCAACTTCACCCCCTCTTTCTTTTTTATAATTGAGTTGATCTACAATCTCCTACTCCAACTCTTTTTGGCATCTTGATGATGGATCACAGAGTGTGATCCGAAACGTTGATCCAAAAACAAACACATAGTTTAATCCAGAAGCAACAAATTCTTATAGATATGGACTATGGAAATGTAATGCTTTTGGTTATTAGTTCTTGTCATAGCATGATACTCTAGTAATCTATACAAACAAGTTGTTGGTTCTAATAGACCAATTTTAATATTTTATTTTCTTTTGTCAAAGTCCAAAAAATCTTGTAATTTTTATGTTAGAAATAGTTTGAATAAGTATTTATCTTATATATTAATTGCTTATGTACAATGAAAAGATAATTTATTGTCTTATTATGCAAATATTTTATATCAAAAATTAATTCATTTTTCTAATTCACTATTATTTTTGTAAATCTAGTCATTATAAATGTAGATCAATAAGATTGAATGAGTATTATATTAAATTTATGCTATTTATATTGAGAACATTATCCTTAGGTATGCAAGAATAAAGTGAATCATGTGAAATTTGTTTTAACTAAGATCAAAGTTATATCATTTATTTTCACTTTTAAAGTGGATGCCTACAGAAGAGATAAGTAAACACGAACACGTTATTAAAGACTACATAAATAACAAACTAATCCCATAATGTTTATTTGATTTGATTGTAGCCCAAATTATTACTATTTCAATTTTATCACCCAAAATTTTAAAATATTTAATTAAATTATAAAAGATTTATTTTTTATTCATATTAAAAATTTGACTTAATAAACAGAGTACTAAACCTATCAACATTTGTTAATCATTAAACTTATTACTATCCATTACTTTTTTATATTATATTCCAATAATACAAACCAATAGCTATACTAACACTCTTATACATCAGAATCCATCCCATATAAATCCAATCACATTACTCTCAACTATAGTGAAAACCTTCTCATACTAGTTGTAGTGTGATCTTTCTTCAATCGATGAGATAAAAAAACATTAACCCTTGACATGAGGGGGCGGCGTACAAGGAAGTCAATGTTATGCTTCTCTTCCACACTATACAGTGGGACTATTGTTCAATTCAATTATTTCTTTGATAATAACGACTATGAAGAATATTGTGTGTGATACCCATTGAAAAAGAGACAAGTATAATCTTGCTTGTGCTCATTCATGTTGGCTTGACCATTTGACGAGTGGTTGGGGATATCCTTAAGACCTTAATAAGATGCCCCGTGGGGTAGGGGCACTAGGGGCTGACAACATTAAAAATGTACCCAATCAAATAATCATTCCACTAATTGTCCCTACTAGATTTAAGGAGTATTTTTTAATTTTAGTTAAGTTGTTAATAAAATATAATAATAGTTGATTTGTTGTAGGTGAATATTTATGATTTTATATTTTTATTGAACCTTTAAAATAAATTTATCTTTTAAAAAGATATAATTAAATAATGCATCTACAAATTGATTTCATGATTTAAATATATTTATATTTAGATTAATTTTATATTGGTTGGAAGTATTGGTTTGTAACAACATATTTAGTCTATATATCATCATTCCTATGCTAATGGAGATGATATCATAATGGAAGTGACTTTCCTACGCACATAATAGTTGATTAGTTGGAGATGAGTATATGTCATTGCTTGGTCTCCCCTCTCTTTTTACATGGATGAAAAATCCAAAAAAAGTTCTATTATTGCAAACTTCTAAAATAATTGTTCTCCACAACTCAAATATGCCTAAAAATTTAGATTTTAGAATTTGTTCTATGACTAAAAATCATCATATTATCTTTTACAATATTATCTTGTGCATCCATGTTTATTGCAATGTCTAATCATATAAAATTTATTGTTCACTAGGTTTTTTTTGTCATATGAACCTCCTCAAAGTCAAGGTAGGAGTAATAGGCTCTATTATTCTTCTATTTGCTCACCTACACATTATCATTTGAACTCTCTAAACCCTCTTCTTCTTTTTTGTCCTTTGATCCATCTCGTTGTTCTTTTACATGTGCATCTTCATGCTTCTCTATTTTTGGCTAGAATTGCACAATTTTCATTTTTTCTTTTCCCTTCAGTTGTTCATCACCTAAATAAGCTCTACACTCTCTAAAAACTCACATCATTCAAAAAACATTATTTTATGGGTTAAAATATCCCAAATCTTATAACCTTTAACATTCTCATTGTAACTAACGAAGATGCATTTCTAAGCTTTTAGATCTATTTTAGATAACTTTTCCTAATGTATGTAAACATAATCTACTCACAACCAAATATCCTTAAATGCGAAACTAAAAGGTGTATACTTTAATACAAAATTCAAAAGGAGATTTATCATAAATAACTAAAAAAAGAGATCAATCAAAAAAATAACAAGCTCCTGTGTTCAAAACCATTGATCTACTTTTGTACCACTTAGCATACTTCTAACTATTTTTTATTACTGTTTGGTTCATCATTTCTGCTATCCCATTTTGTAGGGGAGTAATGTTTAGTCTTTTGCTAAACAATACCTAGATTCTTACAAAGTTCATCAAAATCTCTAGAACAATACTCCTTACTGTTGTCAAATGTCAACACCCTTATCATATAATCTATTTTCTTTTAAATTGCTTTAAATTATTTAAACTTAGTATTTTTTTAAAAAAAAAATCTATGAAACAAATTGAGGTGTATCTAGAGACATCATCAATGAACGCGCGATAAGAATGAGATTTACCCATAGAACCAAAACCTGTGATCGAATGAAGAATTTCTAACAATATCTTACCTTTATTGCTTCCAATAAAAAAGTTTTTATTAATAAATTTCTTAATACTTTTTTCACTTATGTTATCCAAACGTTGGTGTTACAACATACATTCATTTTTAGTTCCAATTACATTGGAAAAATTACAAGTGGAGGCATTGAATATAAACAAAGTCTTAAGCTAAGATCCTCTAGCAATCAACAAGTTACCTCTTGTTAGAATTGGCTATGGAGATAGCCACCCAATAACTAGAGGCCAAATGGAAAGCACAAAAAGAGAAGATCTGAATATGACAAGAATAAACTGTATTCCTATCTATTATGATTCAATGTTGTTGTGTTGTACAATGTAGTAGAGACCTCTTGGTTATATAACCAAGGTGAGATACAAGATGTCATAGGATTATGACAAGTTTCTTAATCATATAACATGAGACAACTTATCACAACTACTTAAGTTCACATGTGTTACAATTCAAAAGATAAGATAACAACTAATGGCAACTAACACCTTGTAGAAAGATTCCTATCTAGGACCTAAGTAAACTTAACATGTAAATAAGTCCCCTAGTAATGAATTAACTAGGTACAAGGCTTTATTAACACCAACACCTCTTACCAACCTACAACCAAACTTTCCAAATTCACATGCAATATAGAATTGCTTAACTTGGATACATAAAGTAAATTTCTCACAAGACAAAATATATGGAGCATGATCAAGGGTTTTGACTCTTCAATCACTAAAACATAACTATACCTTTCCCTTACCAAAAATTCCCTCGATATTATTATCTCCAAGTAAAACCTATTCTACATCATAGGTTGCATATGTTAGTGGGAAAAGAGGTTTTATCAAACTAGTTAGTGTTTAGCCTTCTTAGTAGAGTCCTATTCACACTACACTTAAGTTCCCTTAGAGGTTATCTAGACTTTTATCTCACCTCATGTAAACTCACCAAGTGCCCCAACACTTTTCCATAGAGTCCACTTGTTTCATACTTGGAGGGGTCCTCAAAGTTTGGCTCCTACCTTCTTGTGCCTCTTCTTGCTTTTCTTTACAAGCAAGACTCGCTTATACATTTTGCAACACATCACATGCTTATGATATTTTCTTATTTTACATACACTTATTTGTGGATTGTTTTGAGTTTGCAAGAAAATGTTGGAGCCCTCTTCTTGCTTGCCTTTATAAGCAAGTCTCATTTATACATTTTACAACACATCACGTACTTATGATATTTTCTCATTTTGCATATGCTCATTTGTGAACTGTTTTGATTTTGCAAGTGGATCTTGGTTGCTCCAACAACATATGTAAAAAGACCACTACTTGGGAAGATTCATACGATAAAAGCAACCTAAATAAATAAGCCAAACATCATCACTTATAATGTTAGAATAAATAAATAAAGCATCATTGTCATAATAATCAAGACTTTTTCATGGAGGAATCTAAACCCTTTTTTTACTTTTACATTCCTTCTTCACATGTCCCCTTTTACCATAGTTTCAACACTTTATTCTTCCTTGAGGTTTTAGAAAATCCTTTAAACTTAGATCCATCCTTCTTCTTATCCCCTTTAGTTCATTTTTATTCAGACATTCTTCACACATGCAAAGAATATTTGGAGCCTTTATTCATGGATTTTCTTCTCATTTCATTTAAAATGAGAGTAGCAATAATATTATCCATTTTTTCTTTGTGTCATTATTACTAATGACAACAATTGAATTTCTAAGTATCGGGTAAAGAGCAAAGTAATAAGATACATTTATCTTTTTCTGTCAACTTAACATTTATATGAGCAAGTTGACTTAAATCAAATTAAAAAGATTCAAATGGTCTATAATAGAATTGTCAAACTATTTTATTTCAATGAATATAACCATCTTTTGAAATATAACTTATTAGTAAGACTTTTGATTTAATGAATATCATCCATCCTCTTCCACAACTTATATGTGTTAGTATCCACAAAAATATTCAAGAGGACAAAATCTACAAGGCACAATCATATGGTTTCTCATGTCTTTTATCTAGCTTTGATCAATCTTCATCAAATGCATTAAATGGTTTATTTTCTTGTGAAACATACAGCCACTAATCTCTTTTTTCAAGGAGATCTTCTATCTTCAACTTCCACATCTCATACCCAATACTATTGAATTTTTCAATATCTATATAAAAATGAGAAACTATGGTTTACAATTCTTTCCTCAAGTCTACAAAACCACATAATACAAAAATTCTCACTATAACTAAAAAATATTCAACACTTAATAGAAAGGTGTCTCTTTCTATTTAAAACTATTAGCAATAATACCAAATATTAAGAAACAAAGTGAAATTACTAGAAAAATAACTTCTACAAGTTTATGGCAATCTAAAATTTATTTCTTAAACAAGGACAATCATAAAATTAAATTATGTGATTGCATAGATTACCAATGAGAAGTAAACAAACAAACCATATCAACAAGATTTATGTGAACAATCTTACTAAAATGACTAATATTCTATCTAGCTTGAAAACTACTATCCACAATAAAAATTGCTGAAACATAACTAACTATTAATACATCAAAAATATCCATCCAATGACAACTAAAATTAATATTGATAACATCACTCCCATTGTAGATGAATTTAAATGGAGATTTTTAATAATTTTATAATATTTTTTTATATTAAACAAAGATGGAAAAAAATAAAATGAAATACAAAACAACAACTCAACAAAGAACTACCCAGAAATTTGAAGAAGAAATACATAAATCAGTCCCAAGGAAAAACTGTTCGAAACATTTAACAAGATACAATTCAAGCAATATCATCAATACAACAGTTAACAAGATACATGACATCATCCTAAAATAGAAGGGACCCTTAAATTCTAAATTTGAAAAGTCTTTGAAGATGTCTAGAACAACAAATATATCCTTCATGCAACTGCAAAAACTGAAGCTTAATCACCTCCAAATGGTTCCTCCGCTTAATGTCCTTCATATTGCCACTCTTCAACTAGGAACACAAATAAATAAATTGAAAAATGATGTTAGAGTATAACTTTAGAATATCAACTTCATGATGAACACCATGATTAGAAAACATTGACGAACATTTGGTTTCCATATATTAAGTAAAATGACTTGTCTTATGGAATCAACAACTAAGTTATTTTGAAGACCAGTACCCAATATGGCTTCCTTCCAATACAACACATGATCAAAAATTACATGAAAATGAGTAAAAATAGCTTTCCACTTCCTTTTAGCATGCACACAATCCCAAAATATATGCTTCAAGCTCTCATAATGCTGAAAAAATGGACATTTGGCTGGCTGGAAATTCATTTTTTTTCAATTTGTCTCCTACAGGCAGTTTGTGATGTAAAATTTTCCATGACAAAATTTGGGCATTGACCTCAACTTTAGTTGACCAAATCTGAGAACTTAAGTTTTTCCACTTCCTTTCCTTGAATCTGTAGTTCCATTTCATATTAAGCCTTGGATTGAGTGTCATTTTTGGGAGTAATTGTAGATAAATTTTCTTCAAGGGGAAACAAAAAAACCGGTATTTATCAAGCCATTGCAAATCCTTGAATAAGTTGCATTGTAAAGACGTACAAAACTTCATGAGCAACTCCATGGGAACCAAAGCTATAACAAAAATAAAAAACCCTTGAGAGTTGTTATTCAACTTGAAATCATTCCTTATATCCAGCCAACACTTCCAATCCAAGGACTTAAACTCCCAAATGTCTCCAAACTATTGAATACCCTTTTTAAAAGGGTAGTTAGCTTGTTTAGGAAAGGCAACAACAAGTGGTTGGCCATGATACTGGACAAGCTTGTTCCACTAGATAGATGAATTTGCAAAGCTAAAGCCATATTTCAAGGAGTTCCACCTCTAGTTAAGAAATTTGCAAACTTGTCATGCTTTCTAGATAGATTGTAAGGGAAAAGAGACCTTTATATGAAAGTAAGGAGCAAGTAAAATTTTGTCCAACCAATTGATGCACTCCTTGCCATTTATTTTTCAAGGCAGCCTGAATAATCTATTGTTGAACAAGGATTTTCCATGGTTCATCTCCAAAAGCAGCCCTTATAATCCATTTTTCTGACAAGTAGATTCCTTAAATTTTGGGATCTAACAAGCCTAGGCCACCCTTGTCATTAAGTTGAATATAATGACTCCAAGATGTGGTTTTGAAACTAGCCTTTCCATCCTAATTAGACCATAAAAATTGTTGAATGATACTATTTAAATCTTCATAGCCTCTTTTTGAGGGCATCCAACATGATGAATAATAAACATGAGAAGCCAAAAAAATGCGATTAACCACTTGAATTCTCCCTGCAAGTGAGAAATTTATTCCCCCAGGCAAATATCTTGTTTTCCAACTTGGTATTGAACCAATTCCACATATCAAATAGTGTGACACCTAAACCAAAAGGGATACCCAAGTACCAAGTAATTTGTCCATGCTTAATTTTCTTCCAATCTTTAGGAATCCAAGGTGGAGTGACATCAGAATTAATCATAAGAAATTCAGTTTTATGATGAGCAATCTTTGATCCTGAAACAACACAATAAAGATCAAGAATTTTGAGGACATTTTTAATTTCAGTTTTAGAATTTTGCATGAACAACATGCTATCATCAACAAAAAAGTGAACTAAGAACCACCACATTATTTGGAATGGATATCCCTCTAATTAAATTCATCTGACTAGATTTTTGCAGTAGATAACCCAAGGCATCAATAACAAGCACATAGAGGAATGGAGATAGCGGACATCCTTGCCTAATTGAGTGTTGCAAAGGGAAAGGATCGGTCAAGGAATTATTGATCACCAATTGAGCATTAGCATCCTTGAATAACATTTGAATATGGTTGCATATTTTAGGACCAAACCCCAACCACTGTAGCATTTTAAGGATAAAGCTCCATCTCATTTTGTCATATGCTTTGTGAAAATATATTTTGACCAATAAAACATTTTGTCTTGTTTGTTGAGCCCATTCACAAGTTTCCCATGCCAACATTTAATTATCAAGGGTATACCTTCCTCCAAGTAAACTTGTCTGTTCAGGTCTAACTATGTCTTTAGCCATTGATTTAATTCTAGTAGCTAAAGCTTTGGCTATAATTTTATAAGAAGTGTTAAGCAAGGTAATAGGACGCCACCCAGAAATAGAGTCCACATTCTTCCCTTTAGGAATAAGCTTGATTAAGTCATTATTAATTTTAGGCCCCAACAAACCAGATCTAAGAGCTTCTAAATAAACAAGATAAAAATCTTCTTTAATATGTTGCCACACGATTTGATAAATTTCAATTGAAATTCCATCAACCCCAGGACTTTTATTGTGTGCCATTGAAAAAATCGCATGTTCCAAGTCCTCTATTGATAGATCACAATCTAAAAATTGACTATAATCAGAGTTCATCCTTTATGGTATGTAATCTTTGATGATGTCTTCTAGCATTGATTGAATATCTTGCCAATGAGAATCTTCTCTAAATAGTTGTTCATAGAATTTGTGAAATATATCTTTGATATCCTCCAAATTTGAGTGTATTTTCCCAAACTCATCTTGGATCACTCCAATGAACTCCTTTTTGTGCTTGTAATTTAAATAATTAAAGAAGTATTTGGAACCTCTATTACCATCCTTGATCCAATGTAATCTAGCCCCGATTTTGGCACCTTGCCCTTTATAAATCTCAAGTTGATGAATTTGAGTTTCAACTACAGCTATAGAGGTTTGAATCTTAATATCGTAAGGATCAAAATTTAGAATTTTTCTATACCTTTCTAATCTACCTTGCAAAGATTTCTCTTTTCTTTTACATTGCCAAGCCAACCTTTTTCCTAAAGAAGAAAAATAATTAGCACAAAGGGAAATAGCCTTATTCCACCACTCCTTGTAGGATTCACCATTTTGAGGTTTGCAATGGAATTCCAAACGCCAATCAAAGCATAAATACATGAAGGAATTTTCAAAAGCAAGGTGTTAAGCTTGAACGATAAATGATAATCTACTCCATTAGTAACTAGCATGGAGGTAGTATAAATAATTGGAAAATGGTTTGAAAGCGTAGTAGAGTAATCCACTATTACACAACTCCCAAAAGCATCTTGGACTAGCTGCAAATTAGGGGAGATATAAAACCTATCTAACCAGCTAAGCTTTCTATCAACCCCAAATCTACAATTAGTCTAAGTATACCAATTACTCTTTTGAGAGGAACTTTTTTATGAATAGGATTGATAACTCCCAACATGTTATGACAGTATAACCACTTATCAAACTCTTCATTACTTAATTTGACATGACTATCCCAACTTCAATCTACATGATTTTAGGTGATCCCACAATAGTGGTTTACAATTTTGGGCCAAATTGGACACTGAAATACATTTTTTTAACTAAATCTTCACTTTTAGGCACATATAGTAGCTAAATCATGAGGAATTTGAAGATGATGCAAACTAGAGTTTCGTGAAATTTTATCTGTAAATTCTAAATATATTTTTTTCAAAATTTTTGGAATGGTGCACTTCTTTTTCTCCTACTTGGCTTGGTTTTTGAAACAACATTTTATAAAGTGGCGCTCACCATTATAATGCATAACTTTTTTTCTTGAAGGGATAAAATTCCAATTCTTTCAAATTTAGATTTGTAACTCGATATCTAGTGCTTCCCACTTGGTTAGATAGTTTTATCAAATATTTCTTCTTTAATCCATTTCAAAAGTCAAACCATTTACCAAGGTGCGGCCAAGTGGCGACCATTATGTCACGTAGCTTTTTTATGTTATGTATCAAAATTCATTTTCATTTTGTTGGATCAAAGGACCCCGATATCTGAGATTGCACTCATATTTACTAAGGGATTTTTTTTTGATAATTTTTATTATTCCAACACATGTGTGCAAAACCAAGAGCTTGATTTTTTGAAAGCCTATGAGAAATAATAAAAAAAATATAATAATCAAATTAAGGCACATTAAAATTGCTCACTTTTGGAGGAAGCATCAGCTAAGGACTACAAACTTACAAAAAATAAAATTAAATGAATTCATTTGATCCCCAAAGGTGAAATCAAAGGCGGTTTTCTCCGGCATTTTTGTTGAGTTTGAGGAAACTTCCGTTATAGGTATGGTTTGCGAAACTAGTGGGGATATCCAAGGGGCTTGGTCTAAGGTGATTTGATCAAACCCTCTTCAATTGGAATCCTTTAAATGTAACATTTCAAGGCTTAAATCATTATATTTTCTAAAATTATGTGATTTCAGCAAAAATCAGGATCTCTCAGAAATTGTAAACCACTATTGTGGCAGCACCCTTTTCCACCATATTAAAGCCACCCCCTACTATCCAATTAGCTTGAGGAAGATTTGAAGACATCCAATCCCAAAGCTCACTTCTTTCTTTAGCAATGTTAGGGCCATAAATAGAGCATAAACCAATGGGCTGACCATTGATAAAAGAGAGGACCCAAACACAACTATGTGTTGGGTCCTCTCCTTTATTAATGATAAATTTGCTAACCCACGAGGACAAGCCAATGATAGCCCCCCCTCCCCCCTTCCTTCTTTATGCAACGTATAGAAGAAAACAACATCCCTCCATACATTGCATAGAGAAGAACCAAGACTGACTCCATTAACCTTAACTTCTTGCAAAAAAATGATATATGGCTTCCACTTAATTATAGCATCCTTAACATCATATTTACGATGAGGGAGAGAAATCCTTCTAACATTCCAAGAAAGAATTTTGAACTTCATGCTTAAACAAAAATAGGAAGGTCTTCCTCTTGTGGCAAAGCCTCAAACCGATTAGCAAGGGTAATGTCATGTTTAGAAAATCTCTGATCTTTTTCAACAAGATTAGGAGACCTAGATCTTTTCCTGGTAGCTGGAGAAAGAGAGCCAAGTCTCGTAGAAGGTGAAGGAGACCTTCGTCTAGTAGAAGGTGGAGGAGAACTTTTCCTCAAGGGTAAAGATGAAGAAGTCTTCTCAGAAGTCACATTATGAATGGATGATGTAGAGGAATAGTTAAAAAAAGAGTTGAAGCCATTGTCCCTCTGAAGCCCCTGAGGTTCCCTTCCTTTTCTTCACCATACACCACCCATTAGTCATAGCAACATCTTTAAAGGAAGGAGAAGAATTTACAACAAATTTGTTATTAATAATTCTCGAATCAACCTTGGCTTGTTGCAAACTAGGAGACTTTGTGGGCATATCAGTTGGTTGAGGGGCAATCTGCAATTGTTGTGCATTAGGGGCAACTAACCCTTAAGTCTGAGAAAACTTACTTTTCCTGATAGGACAATCTCTTATCAAATGACCCTCTTGTTTGCAATAAAAGCAAGCATTAGGCTTGTTCAAATATACTATAGGTTGAAAAAACTCCAATCTCGAGCCTATCAACTTAATATTTTCAAGTAATGGTTTATTAAGGTCCATATCCAAGTAGGCCCTAAGGTGCACTCTTAGACTGGAAAACTTATCATTACTGTTTTTACACCATAAAACTCTTCCCAGTTGAGATACAATTTCTTTTAAGGATGGTCTAAAAGCAAAATTAAAAAAAAACAATTCTAGCCACATTGGATACTTGGTTTTTGAAGGGCCTTCTGGGTGGAAATCCAATGTCCATGCTTGCATATAACAAACTTGACCACAGATAACTAGGAAAATAGAGGTTGGGAGATAGAGGCCTTGAGAGGGTTGGAGAAAGGCTATGTTGTATGTAAATTTAGGTCTTCTGATCATGCGCAAGCTATGCTACAATAATTTTATAATATTAAATCCACTTGATACTTTGTACTACTACATTAACAATCACATTATATATTTTTAATATGTCACTACTCTTTATATTATTCTTTCACTACAACTTTATTTTTTTTTAAATATTTAAATTTTATTAATACTATTAAATATGTGTATTTAAAGATGATTATCCACGTCCATCATAGCCATATTCTTTTTTTTAAAATGGGAAAAGCATATTATTTCAAAAGTACATTATTTCAATATTCATTAGTTTTACTGAAATCCAGGATTTCTTTGGAAGAAAGAAAGAGAGCTGGCACGTGCAAAAGATAATTAAGCGTGAAAATATCACTTTTTTCAAAGCCATCAAAGACGATTAGACAAAACCGTGCATGCCTGCGTGGGAAGCGGGCCCTGCCAGCGCGGTATTTCTTTTATTTTTGGTATAAGTCCAAAGTATCGATTACGTTGACGGTTAAAGTAAAGTATGGAGGGCGGCCAAAGACGGTTGGCTGAGGGCTCAAATTTGACGGTCGACCTTGCCTGTCAACAAATTTTTTAATGACGGTTATCTATCGAAAGGTGCCCTTAAAACATTATGATATACCTTAGTGTAAGTAAAATTATATATAAATCAAATATATATATCATTATAATTCTTTATCAATTTTGACAGTCTATCCAAAATCTCTCCTTTCATCTGATACAATCTTTTCTTAAAATTTTGATTGTATTTTACAGCAAAAATCTCTACATACGGTCATACGGCCATCAAATTTAAGCCCTTGTTGGCATGTAATGTTTAGCTATCAGCTCGACCCATCACCCTTACCTTTGCATTGCTGGATTATTTTGACCTTTGCCTCATGTTGTCCATACATTATTAGATTTATTGGTTACTGATTTGATAGGCTTCCAATTAATTCATAGGAGTACTGTTTCTGGGCAACAAATTTATGATATAGTTTGAAATAGGAGGTCACTGCAATCTATTTAGAGCCAATTTAAAATGATCTTATTAATAACACTGACCCATATCTGTTTCTATTAATGAATGTAGATATAGCTGAATCTCATTCTTCTCTGTATGTATATTTAACATTGGGTATATAGGTAAAGCAAGTAGAAGTGAATCATATACAAACAAAAATAAGTCAAATTATACCGCTTCTTTGTTGATAAGAGAGTGACCCCATTGGAATCTCAAGTGGCTGTACTAATGGCTTGCCGGCTATGCTTTTCTCTGATGGGCATAAATCCAACTACCATGACCACTGCTTTTGAACCTTTTTATCCTCAAATTATATTAAAATTTTGGAAGTATTCAAATAAAATTAAGAGTATAAATTAAAGGAATGTATTTCAAGTGTTTTGAGTACAGTTTGATGAGGGCGATAGATTATGTTGTTTCCAAAAGTTTAAATCTTCAAAAAGTACAATAAAAAGAATGAAACCCCACTTGAACTCATACTCCACTATCAAATTGCAATAAATGTAAAGAACAATCTGAATGAAGTAAGGACAATCTGAATTTCCTATAAAACATTTTAACAAAAACAAAAACTGAATAATTGAAATAAATTACTGCTAAGAAAATAAAAAATTTACATAGAAGTGAGACCAGTACAACCCTTATACTTGATACGAATAAGAACAAATTTCAGAATATCCCTTACTGTTTAAATATGTACATAGCAAGTTAAGGAGCTTGTATATGTAATCAAACTGCCTGAAACTACGAAAAAAAATGTAAGAAATTCACTGGGCCCTGTTGTAAAAGGTCTATAAAGTTGATCTTCTAGTGAGGAATATTAATTAAACTGCTGGTGAAGATTTAGTACCTAGCATGAGTAACCAACAAGGCTTTGGATTCTTTCTACCAATAATTACAAATGTAATTTCTCGTGATGAAAGATGTAATGCAGGATAACTGAAAATTCTTTTCTTTCAGTCGTTGTACAGAATTTTGACAGAGACCCCGGGATAATCTCCAGTAAAGTGGTATAGCTGTTCTCAAAGAGGGCTGCCTGTGTGAATGGGGGAACATCTCCCTCAAATGCAGACTATAAATAGAGTTAGTAGTTCACGAGAATCGTGCAACTCAAGTCAGAGCAGAGTCTGTAATGCATTGAGCACCCATTTTCCTTAATTATCGTTGTACAGTATATAAAGCTGTGATTTCTGAATTGGCATTAATTATTGATTAACAGTATCGAAAGCATCGATTTCTGCATTGGTCTTATTTCTAGTTTTCTATGGAGCTTTTGGAAAAGCACTGTTGTCGGCAACAGAGCTGCAAGTGGCCAGGAGGCGTATTTCGAGGCAGTCTGCAGATACATTACATGTATTAATATTATAATATATTTCCTCTGTTTACTAAGATCGACATTCTTACCCAAAAGCCGATACAGAGCAGCCTGGCTATGTTACCTTGTCATATAGGAGAGCTTTCTCTTCCTTCTCATCATCATTCACAATTGTGAGTCCTATAGATGCAAATGGAGACGCAGTTGTGCTACATTGTACTAATTGTAGTTCTGTGGTTCCAAATCCTCGTTCCAAAATCTTCTGCAGCCAAGACCTTTGGAATTTTTAACAATTTGCAAGGTTTTTTGGGAGGGAAGTCCCCTGAACAAACGCAGCATCACCATACGCTGAACAAATCGTCTCCAGCAGATGATCCAGAAAGAGTAGTTAAGATGGTCCAAAGGTATTTTTCTTTAAACACTGAAATTTGCAAACAGTATCTTTAAATTTATAGACAACACCGCATTATAGACTTTTCAAGTTTCAACTAGTCAAAGCTCTTCCATACATTTTAATAGGATCCAAATTAATTTAATGTTTATTTAAGATCAATATGAACTTTAAGCAGAGGCATTAATGGTTAGAAGAATAGATGGTACTGTTAATTCATAGCTCAGGAATTAGCTAGACATATTACAAATAAAGATCTCAAATGCAGAAGGATAGTAACAAATGTGTAGATAATGGTAGTTTCTTTGAGAAGAAACAAAGCTATAGATAATGCAATAGAACTACTAACATCGTTTATTTGTGGCTACTGAAAGACTGCTTCTATTATTGGAGATAAAAGATAACTACCAAAAATGTTGTTCACACGTTCCTGTGATCTTCTTTGTCAATTACTGTCTAGGGAAGTTAAATGCAGTTAATCCTCAGCAATTTGGCAATGCAGACACGGAGTTCTGTGTATATATAGGAAGATGAGTGGGCGATATACCCATCTGTTTATATGAGTTGTTAATTATATTTTGGTCTTTAGTTTCAGAAATAATCTGAATTTGATTATGCAATTTTATTTCTTATCAATGCTTGGGATCATACACTATGATGCATTTTGATCCCAATATAGCGAGGGTATTTGATTTTCTTAATCTATTTGATATCGATTGTAATGTTGAAAGCGGTTACTCTTGCTGTAGTATGTTTTCTTTTGGTTAAGCGTAGTTATGCCCTGTTAAACCCTTATTGTTTGGTGTACTGTTTCGTTGGTGTAATCCTGTGTGATTTCCCATTCGTTGCCTCCAATCTTTAACTTCACTGTAAACCCTTCAGTCAAGTCACATTTCTGTGCTCGAGCTTTCGTATGTTTAGAAACCCTAAATCTCAATGGAAGAGCTAAGACTCAAACTAGAACCCCTTCTATTTGGAGAAGGTTCGTTCTGTCTCCACGGTGTGGATTGCGATTTACTAACAAAACCTAATGTCTAGACTGAAGCATTTGAATTTAATGGGCTTCAATTAACAGAAAATGCTACTACTATACTATACCTGCTACTAACAGTACTACTGTTGCAACATGGCTATGCAGGAGCATTAACGATTCACGGCGACAGCTGAGCTACGTGAACTGCGGAACCGGCAATCCAATCGACGATTGCTGGCGGTGTGACCCTAACTGGCAAATGGACCGGCAGAGACTGGCAGATTGTGCCATTGGCTTCGGCCGCGGCGCCCTCGGAGGAAAGAATGGTCAATACTACCTCGTCACCGATTCAAGCGACAACGATCCAGTGAATCCCACGCCGGGCACCCTGCGCTACGCCGTCATTCAAACAGAGCCCCTTTGGATTATTTTCCAGAGCGACATGCTCATCCAGCTCAAGGAAGAGCTCATCATGAACAGCTACAAGACAATCGATGGCCGAGGGGCGAATATTCACATAGCTCACGGCCCTTGCATCACAATCCAGTATGTGTCGAATATCATAATCCACGGCGTTCATATTCACGACTGTATACCGGCTGGAAACGCTATGGTGAGGGACTCCCCTGATCATTACGGTTACCGGGGCATCTGCGACGGGGACGGCATTTCCATTTTCAGCTCGAGTTTCATCTGGATCGACCACTGCGAGCTCTACAACTGCGCAGACGGCCTAATCGATGCCATCATGGGTTCCACTGCTATTACCATCTCCAACAACTACTTCCATCACCACAATGAGGTCAGTTCTTCGATTACGGCCGCGTTACTTATGCATATGAGGATTTTCTGCTCTTATTAGGGTTCACTGTGTCTAGTAATTGTCGATCTTAAATCAATGGTTCATAATAAGAAGTTCAATTTACATATATTGCATCTTGATTCTGGGTGATCTTGGGGGTGAGACGAAATAAGCCAATGTACTTATTTTTAGATTAGGGAAGGGTTAAAGCCCTGCTGACAACAGTTTTTAAGGTTTGCGGGGCTGAATTGTTATACTACAATTTGCTCGGAAACTTCAACGAAGCTGCCGACAATATTCCTTCATTGAATTGGGGCAAAATTCAAAGTCCAAAATCCAGGGGGCTGAAGTTTTATACTACAATTTGCTCGGAAACTTCCACGAAGCTGCCATCAATATTCCTTTGTTGAATTGGGGCAAAATTCAAAATCCAAAATCCAGGGCTTAATTTGAACCAAGTGTCACAATTATAAATAACTAACGCCCCAGGTGTCAAATTCATTCTTGTGGATCGCTAAATAGTTATTTTTAACTCCAATGGAAAAGTTAATGAAGAAATGAATTTAATATCAAAATCCTCTATATAATGAACGATATAGCTGTATATTCTTGATGATTGTTGGCTCAGAGGAGTGTTCTTTCTAGGAAAGCAGGTGATGCTGCTTGGTCACAGCGACAGCTTCAAGGGAGACGAGATAATGCAGGTCACCATCGCCTTCAACCATTTCGGCGAAGATCTTGTCCAAAGGATGCCTCGGTAAGTAATGATGTACAGTAACCTCACATAAGCTTATCAATTATCATCATTCATGGAGTGTTATCATTCATATTGTTCGTCAACAGATGTCGTCATGGATACTTCCACGTGGTAAACAACGATTACACTCACTGGGAAATGTACGCCATTGGCGGAAGCGCCAAGCCCACTATAAACAGCGAAGGCAATCGATACTTGGCTCCCTCGGATCCCAATGCAAAGGAGGTAAACTATCTACCTGCTCGAATTTTGGCGCATTCGTTGAATTTAAGCTCGGTAACTTAATTCATTCTTGTACTGAAAACTTCAATGCAATACTGCAGATAACAAAGCGGCTTGATGCAGAGGACAGTGAGTGGATGTACTGGAACTGGAGAACGGAGGGAGACCTACTATTAAACGGGGCATTTTTTGTTCCGTCGGGCGTAGGGGCAGCTGACAGTTATATGTTGGCCTCTAGCCTCGGAGCCAAGCCCGCATTTCTAGTAGGAACCCTAACTGGAGACGCCGGTGTTCTTCAGAACGGGTAAAAGAAAATCTTTTTTCGCTCACAGAATCTTTATTGTTGACGCGTACGAAAAGTAGTTATGTGAAATCTTAATATGCTTTGAATTTAGACTTAAAGGCTAAGCCTGTTTCCTGTTGCATCATGTGCAGGGTGAGTAGTGGAAGCGGAAGTAGCGACAATGGAAATGGGATCCCGGGGATAACAAACAGTACAGGTGTAGGGGGACGGATAACAGTGTCCAGCGCAGAGGCCTTGTCGCCATCGCCTCGTATGATGTACTACATTACAGTCTGCGTCTGCCTTGTATTGAGACTAGCTAGGTAGTTGCTGGTTAAGGTGTATAGGATGGATACGGCGCCCAAATGAGGGAATCGAGAAAACTTTGGATTCCACTGAATGTGTCGCTGATTTTTGAGAGGCGGAAAGTTGAGG
>VDFB02295047.1:0-18701 GCA_007258455.2 Sequoia sempervirens
CACAAAAGGTATCCAGACCTTGCAACAGATTTTTTCCAGACCCACCATGCGTATCATGTCGTGGGATGTTTTTTGTGCCTAGTACAAGCTTCATAACTAGGATTGTGCTACTTATGATGGTCTGGTGAATGCCATTCCTACTGAAATACTTCATAAGGTTGGAATTTATGGGACCAAACCTTGGTGGAAAGACTGGAAGTGGTATCTAGACACCCCTTTCAGGAACTACAAGCCTTGGCTTGGTTATAGGTGGCTCTCACCACATTTTCCTATGATTCAGAGTTTGAACTAGAGGTGGCTTCTTCAATATCCCACTCATGTCTGGCGTAAAAGATTTGTTGCCACTTGGTCTGCAATTGTTGAGCCGAAGCTTGCCCACTTTTCTTGGTGTATTCTTTTCCAGGGCTTGCCTGTGGGCTCTTGGCTGGTCCACCTGGGGGTCAAGGACCCTCACTGCCCTTTTAGTGGGAAAGCTAAGAATTTTAAGCATCTTTTTTGGTTTTTTCCCAGAGCTCAACAACTTTAGACTTGGATTCATGACTTTTTTTGGCCCTTTCAGCCATAACCTTTCTCCTGGCATATGGTGTTGCTTGGAGATTCTCCCAAAATTTCTACAAAATTCACTCAGCTTTGGCACACTTTCAGGGTGGAAATTCTCTTCAATATTTTGAAGGACAGAAATGCTTGCATTTTTTCACATACCCAAATGGATATTCATGTTTCTTTATATGCTAAAGCTATGATTTTCTCTAATGTGATTTTACAGGTTCAAGTGCAAGCTAACAAAGTTGCACTTGAGGTTGCTCACCTCCAGGTTCTCCTGGACCACTGGAGTAACGCCCCTTGTGCTGTTGCTCAGGTCCTTGCTTCGCCCACCTCTTCCCGCGGCTAGTCGCCTTCTAGGGGCCAACAACGGAGTGTCTCTGCACGTCCCCGTTCACAACCCCCACCTCGGCGAGATTCTCGCACTCCTCAACATAACCGTTCTCCTCCGCTGTAGGCTAGCCAGGGTTGTCCGTCTGGCAGTGCTTCAAGGAGCGGCGGTGGTGGTTTCGGGTGGCCCTCTGATGATCCTCTTGGTTTTGGCTCTGGTTGGCTAGTCACTGGTAAAGTGTTCCCACGTCTGGCACTTGCAATCTTATCCCGGCACGAGGAAGAAGATAAAGAGAAAAAAGATGCTGATGATGGTTGGGGTCCTCCTCCTAACGTCACTCTAGACCCCGCTGATGTATGGGGGAAAAATTTGGATGACAGAGACCCTCCTGGCTTTGCTGGCACTGCTCTGGCCGCTTAATGACCTTTTTTATCTTTGTAATTTTCTGGGCGTTGCCCATGTGACTCTTGGGGTGTGCCTTTCTACCACCCACCCTTTTTTTGTGAATATGAATCTTTATATTTGATTTAATATAGATAGCTGCCTATTCATAAAATAAAAAAATGGTTAGTCATAAATTAAATTGCCAATTTTTCCTTTACCTCCAGGATGCTAATAAATTTAGCTTCTCTTATGCAAATCGTAGCATTAATTTTGGGTCAAAACATAAGACTAGAGGGTGTAATGGATTTGTAAAAATGTTTGATTTTTGCATACATGAATATATTTTAAATGACATTGTTGAAAAGTAAATTGGAATTATTAACAAGGAAATTTAAATGGTATTATGCCTAGTATTCAGTGAAATCGGGGGGACAACCATAAATGATAATAGCAATATAATCCTTGAATGATGTGTATTCATGATTTTTGTGAGTTATTCGCGATTCTTGTTAAATCAAATGGCTTTATTCCATTTTATCTTCTTATTCATACACCACTCCATGCGATAGGTTAGAGAGTAAGTGTGCAAAAGAAACTTAGGAAAATATCCTTATATATGTGTTCCTACATATGATTCCTTATAAAGACTTTAAGTTTTTTTTTTAAAAACACATCATAGTTATGAACTCATAGTGTTAGCTAAGTAGTAGAGTGAAGTTTGTAATGGGAAAGAAATTATATTACTTTAAATAGGAAGGATATTAAAAGATAAAAAGAATTCTCATGTTTTAAAGATTATCTTAGACATGTTATTTATATTTGAAAGAAATAAAATTTGATTTAGTTATAAATTTCATGTAATTGGTTTTAGTTGTTTTAATATATTTTTTTAAAATATAAATAGTATCAACGTCATATAGAATGGATGAATTTTAATTAATTGTTATGACTACTTTATGAGCAAAGATTAGTAGAAGATATGTATTAGAAATTGCTTCAAAAGAAAATAGCTCTAATCATTTATTTTGAGTTAAATGAGTAATTGTGCAAGGATAAATAAATGAAATTTCTTATAGGTAAATATATATATACATATAGATGAGGTAGTTTGTTTTATAATAGGTTAACTTATGGTGAATTAAACCAAATTAGGAGGGGAAAGAAGACTTAGTACTTAGCTTTATTTGTTTTGTTTTCATAGTTTATAATAACTTATTTATTTAAATGTTTTTTTTTAAGTATCAAAGCTTATAAAGAGATACATGGAGATAATTAATGGTATATGTAGATAAAATAATTATTCTTCAATAAACTATATTTATGAATAAATAAATTTAAACTTGAGAACCACATTTAAATCACTTTTGTATTAAGGTTAATTTGAATGTTTATCTTATTACATCATTAATACTTCAGCAAAATAACGATAATATCATTAAGGTTAGTAATGAAAATACTATCATTAAATTGATAATTAATTTCATGATGGTTAACCTTGTTAATGTTTTAAGAGTCCTTAGGTTAAGGAAATTTCTAAGTTCTTGTATGAGACTTTCTATTGCAATTCAACACCTTTAGTCAACTAATATCTATCCTAAAATGTGCAACACGTGGTTTACATTAAAACCCTAACCATGAATCTTGTACTCATAGTGACATATAAAAATAAAATAGAAGTTGCTAGATATTGATGTCACTCCCTCCACTAGGTCTTTGTGAGCATCCTTTAACTAAATTGTCCCAATTTGTAGCTTAAGGTAAATAATATTATAAGGGGAATAGTTGAAACTGAAATTGTGTTAATTAAATATTTTACTACTATAATTGTATTTTATGTCATAAAGAAATTTATATAAAAATAATCATATGCATGCATTTGTGTGTTATCAATATTTATGTGAAGGCTCAATATTTACAAGTTAATGATGTAAATAGGATAAAGGGAATTGATTCAATAATAACTAGGGCATGATTAAGCAAAATAGTATTCTATTATAATGATTTTCTAAGCATAGTATAAGGTTATGATGGTCGAGCTTAATGGGTTGAATATCTATATAGGTACATGAAGATGTAAGTTGTATTAGGGTTAGAGAGTTAAGAGAATGTTCTTGAAGAGATTAAAACTATTGTATTAGATAATGATTTAATAGTTTATGGTAAATGGTAATAAGGGAAATATGTGAAAATAATGTTGTAATAAAAGGAGAAATTTCCTTTATGGTTAATGAGCTTGTTGAATATGTTAGTTACGTAGTTTTCTTCTAATACCTTATGAGTTGTGAATGTACTCATGATCATGGTTCATTTATTGTTGGTGCCTTGTCATTTGGTTGTAATGCTTGAATAAGTACTCTCATCGTATAAGTAGTTGATTAGTGAAAGTGTGAAGATTTTGGTTGGTTGTTTGTGTTGAAATATTGGATTATTTTTCAAGTTGAGAAGTGCTTGATTGATCGTTATCGTTGTCATGATTATTACTTCGATTCTACACTTGTCTCTTTGTAGATTTTACATAGTTATTCTAGATTTCCATGATGTGAGTCTTTCTTTTGTGTCAATTTTGATTGAGAGGACTTTATGCAATGGATTTATTGTAGACATATTTTGGGATGGTTGGGAACCCGAGGAGTTGAATTACCTTTAGTAGAATTTTGTGGATTTTCGGCATTGTTGACTTCTAGAGGCATTGGAGAAAACTTGAATTATATTTTTTTCCATGGTTGAATCTTTGTGATTCATTGATCCTATCTCTGATTTTGATTTTTGTGGGTGATACCTCCCTTGTTCTTGTTTCAGTGATATGGAATGGGTTTGCGAGATGGTTCTTGTCTCGCATGTTGTGAGTTATGCACACTTTGATTTTTATGTGAGTTGAGGTAAACCCCTTGCTTGTATTTAGTTTTGGTGTCATACGGAGAGTGGCTCTTCATGGGGGCTGGCGCACAAAGGGGCTATTAGGGTAACCCATGGAAGAGTTTCTTAATCAAGTGATAATGTAATTAATTAACTAGTAGGTTGGGTAGATGAACACTAAACAAGATTAATTATGAGCCTCACCCATACCGTTAGTGCTTTCATAGGCTAAGGATGGGATGAGAAGACCTGGTTGGTAAGATCACTGCCTTGTCCTCACGAAAGGTAAGTGGTCCCGTATAAGTCACCCTATGGAATGGTCGCCTTGAGATAGGCAACCTGGATAACCATAGATGGAGGAGGTACCTTGTGATAGGTTGCCTGGCAAATCCATGTAAGGCCATGCAATGACACTTTCCTATAGTACCCATTTATTTTATCTTGTTTGGTTGCCTTTGGGAGTGTTGATTGACTTGTTGATGTGGTTGAGGCAATTGGTTCTTGGTGTTTGTTGTTGAAGCCTCCCAGTTCTATCTTTTAGTGTTGCACACATGCCTCATGGCAACTTGATTGATGTTAATGAAAGGTGCCCTTGATATTTATTGTTGGTTGATGTTGCAATTTCATTTGAAGGCTTTGGATTCTATTGTTGTTGGCACCTCTTATGGTTATTTAGTGTTGGCCTATAATATTGGCATTTGGTTTTGTTGGAGTTTTCATTATTTTGTTGTGGCTATGTGATGGCAATGTTATGGGTTGTTATCTAATATTGTTGTTATCCTTGTTGTGGAGTCCGGTTTGATTTTAGTTCATTTGACTGTTTTGGTTGAGGAATGGGGATCTTTCTTTTCAACTCCTAGCATGGGGGGTGGACTTTTAAGTCCACGTGGTTGGGTGGAACGCGCTATGCACCCCATTGGGTTCCCAGGTCGTGTTCATGATGCAAAAGTGGATGCTAAGTTTCAGAGCTTCACTTGCTTGAAGACTACTCTTCACTTTGTACCATGTTCAATTATGTAACATTCTTGTATTTGATGTATCTTTTCCTCTACATAACAAGATGCATATGTACTCCTGGAGTGATGTAACATACTCCTGAAACGGTTGTAATGTATTATTTTACCTTTGTAAACCTTATGTGGTAGTTGTTATCTGATGTGTTGTATCTGTGGAAATATACTCCACAATTGTCATAATGAACTATTAATAAAATGTTATGTGTTTCTTTTTCATCTCTTTTGATCTTGGATGGTTTTATGTTATCTTCATGTAATCTTGATTCATTCATTATCGTTATGGTATTAGTTTTAGGACTTCATGATGTCATCTCATGTACCCCAGAGGACGTAATGGTCATTGTGATTGTATAATTGCTTTACATACAATATATGTTCATGTTTATCTTATGAATTGTTCTTCTTTCAAAAAAAAAATTATGCGGTAGTTTGTTGTTTTTGTTGTCCTTTGGGGTTTGCACGGCGGGGCGTTATAGATGTACTCACACATACAAACAAGATTTAGAAGCCATTAACAATAGAGGAGAGGACTAAACTTCACAACTAAATGATATCAAAATAATTATGCCACATTCATAGATTTGTGAAGGATACCAAAAGCTTGATCATCAAACATTATATTCTTTTTATTTAATTATTGTATTATCAAACTCAAGTTCTCCCATGCCATTCGTAATATATTAATTGATAGAATGACAAAATTGATAATAGTCAAATAGGGGACCAAATGTGCACCTTAAGCAACATCATATTTTAATGCATAATTCTCAATCTGCACAAGTACACAAGGGTCATAACACAATAGCTTTTCCTACCTTTTAGTATTATTGGACCACAAAAATCAATTTTTTAAAATAATGTAAACCACTAATTTGTGTCATTTTCTTTGTAGATTCAATTTATATCTTATTAAAAAAATTAAAGAAAACTACGACACTTTTTTGTTACTTTTCAATATATATTTTTTATGATTTTCTATTATTTATAGTGAGCAACATTTTACCATAATGCAAAACTCTTACTACAAATAAAATATTTCCAAATTTATTGGAATTAGATTATTAACTCTAATATCTAGTGTACAATTTTTTTTTTGATAATTTTATTGAATACTTTATTTATTATTATTATTTTTAATTATTGCTAATAAAATTCTTGACATAGTTTTCTATTCTTCTTATTGTCTTGAATAAATATTTTTAAGTTTTTTAAATGGGTATCTTGCTTATAAAATAAATAAAAAATATATTAAATATTATACTTTTTTGGAAAGTTAATTATGAGGGATACATACCGTAAAATCTTATTCTTGATGACCTTTGCATGCATGAAATGAAGTGGAATATATTTACCATCAAAATGTAACATGTGGATAGGAGCATAAAAAATTGTCACAGGGGTGACACAAGAATTTTTTTATGTCAGGTTGTTTGACCAAATCCTTAAAATAGGACCTAAAAACAACCAATGGAGGCATACTATTCAAACTTGACCTCTCTTGAAAACCAATAGGGTGGCCTTCACTATGTCAAATAGACTTGCATCTTTTTTGAAGGCTCATTAGACTAATTTAAGGTGTACTTTGATACTAACACTTTTTCAAAAACTCTACATAATCTTTTAAAACTAACATGCAAGTACACTTCATGAGAGAGAACACTACATAAATAAAGCTTATGGGGGAGTCTATATCAATCAATCCTCTTGTGAAATTTCAAGCATGAATCCACATTCAAATACTGATAAAATAACATGCCATAAAAATGATCTATGTTCAAAAATTAATCTAACTTTGATCATAATCATTAAAACCTATAAGATGATGGAAAAAGGTGAATAGCAACTCAACAAGACAAGTTGGGTGGGAGAATGATTTTGTGAACAAGGTGTTGATTCAATCTAAAAGGGTTTTGGGGATTCAATGAACTTAGTACTAATATAGAAATTGTAAACCAAAAGTCTAAATTACTCTAATGGGGATTTGGTATTTTAATGGCTTACAACTCCAAAATGATTCACATAAAAATTGTCATTCATAAAGGGTTAGCAAGAAACACACTAAAATGAAAAATAGATCCATGATGGATTAAGAAAAGTGAAAGATTATGGGGAGAAGGTCTAAATTTTAAATTTTAAAAGTAGGTTGATGGTGGACTTAGAAAAACGAAGTGAAAATGATAACACACTAAGTCAAAGGCTTGAAAAATGAAAATGGGGGGATGAAAAATAGATGAAAAAGGTGATGTAGATGATTGGTGATGGCTTGGAAGGGTGTGTGAGAGAGGTATGGAGAGGAACCTATAATTTTTTTTTTAAATAAACTCATTTCAAATAAAAAATAAAAATGGAAATGACTCGCCTTATTGAAATCCTTTGAAATTAGCCACCTATTATCAAAGATCTTATAACAAATTTGTCCAATTTGGAAAAATAAAATTGTTAGGATACTTTGGAGGTGAAGCTAGCTCACCCCTAGAATTTTTTAAGCAATGTTGGGTTGTGATCCATGACTAGAAATATTTAAAAACATAACAACTCAAATTTTCTCTTTTTCTATGTCTTAATGAGACAAAGGTTTATCTATTTTGAAGAGATTTCTTTGGTATTTTGAATATTAAAACTTAATAGCTAGGAATCCATAATAATTAATTGTCTTGCATTCGAATATTATGGTAGGAAGATGAAAATTCAAGGTCACCTATTAGGTGGGAAATTGGGGGTATTGTACATCAATGAAAGTGTAAATCAATTTCTTGAGGGACCTCAAGCTCAAAGATGGTCACCTAGTGGTGGGTGTCCTTTATAATGTTGTGTTTATTAAGGTAGGATCTAGGATGGATAAAGGTTGGTTTTTAACATAGGATGGGACTAGGTGATGGGTCCAAAAAAATATTGCATCTTATTCATCCATTAACCCATATTCTCTCCTAAAATAGTAGTATAAGTGGATTTAGAAATAGTTATAAGAACTCATAGCTTATATAAGTTAGAATATGGAGTATATAATGTTTATTTATTAGAAGCATATTGCAATCTAATTGGTAATATTTCTTAATATTTCTTGGAAAAAATATTATAATATTGTGTATATATTTGTCAAGAACAACCAAGAATGCAAATATGAAGTTTTGAGCACTTGAAAAATCCTTAAATACCATCTCTAGAGTGTTTTGAATCCTTTTTATAATATAATGTAGAATTGACTCTGGAGTATTTTAGCTCCATTATAGCTAGGTCTAGAGTATTTTAGTTCCTTTCTAGCCCTTTGGAGAATTCCAACTCTATTTGAGAAAGATCTGAAGTATTCTAACTCAATTCTAGCTAGCTCTAGAGTATACTAAATTTCTCCATAATGAACTAGTCAACTCTAAAAAATGTGGCAAGTTTGGTTTAGGCTCATTTATGACATACCACAACTCTAGAAAAGAACAACTAGATCTAGAAAAACACATATCTTAGCTTTCATAAAAAAATTTAGAAGTTGTAACTTCAAAATAACCCAAAATAGTTTTAGCAATTTTGGAATGTTAAAAACATTTTAATTTTTGGGAAATATATAGTCAAATTAAGGTTAGCAAGTGAAGCACATCAGAATTACAAGAATCAAGGAGGATAATGGTGACCTAGATATTATCTCAAGTGAACAAGTAAAAGAATTATTTAGGACCAATTCCATGAATTTAGCATTCTCTCAATTTTTGCTCTAAAAATGTTGGAGGTGAGTTGCTATTGTTGATAAATAAGGTGAAACTGTCATAGTAAAATCTTTCTGAAGCATATGCCACCACTTGTAGCAAAGTTGGTTGGGGCTTGGGGTTTGCATCCCTTGAGGTCATAGGTTTGACTCTACTTCGTAGTGGGAAAGGAAAGGGTCAACAATATTGTGCTAGTTCTTGCTCCACTGACCCAAAGTATAGGAATGAACTTTTCCCCTAACTTCCTTGAGGTTAGATTTTTTTTTTTTAAAGAAAAATATTTCCCAACCATATGTAAATATGAATTTATATATTAATATTGAATTACCATAAAATATTATGTTTGAAATCATAAATCAACAAATATAATAAAATTATTAAAACATGAATTTGTAGCACAACACAAAATTTACATAAATAAGCCATTTCAATCAAAACTACACCAAAGAAATAGGAAAAGTATGTATTAATATTCAACTAATAGTATAAAATATCGATACTCTTCATTTTACACTTAGATAACATTCTAATAGAACCTATGTACTTGTAAAATATATGATATCAACTAGTATCTTCTACCTCCAATATATAGGCAAAGGGAGAGACAAAACCATGAATGGTTTGACCAAAATAGTGCATAATACTATGCCAAAACACCACACCCATCTTGGATAGCATCATCTGAGAATAGTAAACATGATTGATGTAATGACTTCACATGGGCATAAAATGGGCACAATCGATGTATTTGTATGTATTATATGTAACAAGTATATGCAAGAAGATGAGTCCACTTCTAGTGGAAGTTTTGGACTTAGAAAAAAACCCAAAATCAGGAAAAATGAAATGAGATTCCATTATTTAGAAAATGGGATTCCGTTTCATAAAAAGCATAAAAAAATATTTTTTTTATGCTTTTAAGAAATGTGATCCCATTTTTTAAAACAGTATTTGCTTCATAAAAGCATAAAAAAAATATTTTTTTATGAAACGAGATCCTATTTTAGAACGGGGTCCTGTTTTTTTTAAATTTGAATTTATGGTTGGTTTTGTGCTTTGTTTTTTGGTTCGGGAAAAGGCTTGGGGACCCAAACCTAAGCTTTGGACCTGGTTTGACCTGCAACTTGAAGGTCATATCAATGTCACCAAAAAAGAGTGACTTTGGACATATGTCTGAACAACTTTTTAACAATTTTTTTAACGAAATTAGAACTCATTAGGGGAGAAGACCTAGTATCCACTAGGGCTAACTTCGCACAACCTTAGAATTTAAACCATACGTCGAATCAAAAAAAAATTATGGGTTTTGTCTGCTCACGAGTTAAGTGCTTATAACTAAGGTTTTGGCTTGTGGGAAATTAGGTCAAATGTGGGAGTGTTCAATATGCACGCAGGGGTCAAAAAGTGACCTTTTAGAGGTGTCATCCAGTTGTTTCCACCTAATGTCCCAGTATCCGCTTGCTATAATTTCAATCAATTATAACTGTTTTATCATTCAAATCAACTCAAAAGTCAATGGGTCTCATTCACTTTAGCACTTAATGAGCAGCCATTGGTGTTTTTGTAATTATTTATTCAATAAAATAAAGTTTTTTAATGGATCAAAGTGATTTTTTTTGGGGGGGGTTAAGTGAGCATGGAGGTGGCGGTAATTCAATGGGTGGCGGTTGTATCTAAGGGTAAATTTCAGGTATGATTAGATCTTAGCAAATCAATAAAGATTATAAACCCAAAGAACTATGAAGTACAAAGGAAATTAAAAGCAAGAATGATTATACCTGTCGTTCCTCGAATCTTCCATGATTACCTCCATAGCACCTCCTAGCTTGCAGCATATGATTGATGCCCTCAAATTGAGTGTGTGAGCATTTCAACTATGACATTGTCCTATGCAAGTTTTGAAGGATTTAAATATAAAACTATACCTATTCCTATGACAAAATGATTCAAAGAACTCTAAGTCTTAATATGCCAGAATAATGTAATCTATGTGTGTAATCTAAAAATGTGAGTAAAATAGCATTTTATAGAAAATGCCATTTTGAATGGACGGACGAGATTGACTTTCGATAGAGACCTAAAATTAGAGGACAAGATTTAATTTGACAATCCCTAATCAGGGTTAGGGAAAAATCATTAAGCGAGTGGTCGAGATGTCATCTAAGAAGATCGAATCGGCGGTGGAGAATAAATGAGAATTAATTAGAAAAATAAAGATTTTCAAAAATCAAGAAGATAAAGACTGCCTGATTTGTGAGATTCGAAAAATCAAGAAGATAAGAGTTGAACTGAAGATCAAATTTGAAAAATCAATAATTTGCTCAATGACTTGATTTTTGGAGGAATATTACCATTTTGAATTAAATTAATTCAAAATATGGATTTTGTGAGATAATAAATAATCAATTTTCAGATTATTTACTAAAATGAACTGTTAGTTAAGAATGTGATATCATTTTAAATAATTTCATTTATTTAAAATGAGAGAAATGTTAACTTTGACAATTAAATAATTAAAGATAATTATTTAATTTAGAATCTATATGATTAATAATTAAATAAATTAATAAATTCACTTAATTATGAGGATTAGTGAAATATTAAATAAATAAATAAAATTTATTTATTTAATAATCAGGAAGAAAATGAAGAAAGGTAATTAAATAAAATAAGAAATTTATTTAATTAGGGGAAGACTTAGACAATTAATGACATATTTAATAGATAAATAAGATTTATTTATTTAATAATCATGAAGAATAAAAGGACATGAATTAATTAAATAATTATGAATTATTTAATCAATAATCGAATTTGGACAAAGGACATAATTAAATGTCATAATTATGCTAGGACGAAAGTGGTAAAAATGGAGCTTGCAGGCCTAGGTCATTTTTAAGTGTCTACATTTTGCCCCTTTTTGTCATAATGTAGCATGTCGCATTGTGACAAAGAAAATAAGTAAAAAATATGCCCCAGTGCAAAATAGGATGAGGAAGAATGACAAGGGAGGTAGCGGTATGCCCCCTTGAGAGGACAGACGGGTTCCAAGAATAGGGGTGTGCTCTTGAAATTGATGAGAAGACTAGAATATGAAGAGACAAAGAAATGTTAGTGCAAAAGATATGGATGATGATATGGATGCAATGCCTATATGAGATGGGTGAGAGAAGATGACAAGACTAAAGAAGATGCATGTTAGTTCCTAGACCAAATCCTTCAAAACCTTACCGTAGGACTTTAATATTTATTGCTCTTAATCATCATTGGGCAGATTGTTGTAATGGCCAACAAACACCATGATATGACATAGATCAAGGTGTACAAGGTCATACCATCACATAAGACAAGTAGTCACATACAAGGATGATCGTGACTCATACAAAGTGCAGTTGCCCCATACTTTCTGTCATAACCAACCACAAGCAGAAAAGTCAAAAGGGACAAGTCATAAAACGTCGTTGCTTCTCTAAATCCTGTTTCGAAGACATCTTTGAGAAACTAGCAACATGATTGTCAAAATACAAAATAGAGCCATTATCATGCTACGTCGTTGTTTTTCTAAATCCCTTAATTAGGACATTGTTGAGAAACTAGTAACATGCGTGTCAACGTCATGATACGTCACTGCTTCTCTAAATCCTATTGTTGGGATCTCGCTGAAAAACTAGTAACATGATAAAAATCCAAAAGACAAGTGCCAAGTGTTTGCCAAGTGTGTCTGGATACCCATTGTTCTAATGTCAAGATGTCAAGTTTGATGACGATGAGATGCCAGGGTGTCAAATTTTTGACGATGCCAAGATGACGAATGCCAAAGATTGCCAAATTCAGGAAGGACACATCTTGAATAATGTTGATGTCGAGAGGATTGATCCCTAAATGTCGAAAGGGGTCCCTCAAAATGATGACGATGCCTAGGAAGGACACATCCTAAGGCATAAATGACAGAGTTTGTTCTTCAGAAGGACACATCTGAAGAATACTGATGTCAAGAGGAGTGATCCTTAGACGTCAAGAGGATCCCTCAAAATGTTGAATGATAGTGACGATGCTTAGGAAGGACACATCCTCAGGCATGAATGACAGAGGTTATCTTTTAGAAGGACACATCTCAAAGCTAACCAAGAGTTGACAGTTTGATAGGTTATGATCATTTGACTTGTTTTGACTGAGTTTGACTTGTGTTGACCATATGTCAATTTTCTTTGACATGCTGATGTGTTTGTCATTTTCGAATAAATAATTGCCATACATTGTTTTAATGAGTTTTTTTATTTGGAAAATGATTTGTCTTAACTTAAATACTTTTGACATGTGTGCTAGTGTAATGCCATGAACCCTAATGGACTGACCTAGTGCGGCCTCGAGGGCTCATCGACAGATGGCCTTGCCTATGTCATACACTCAGAGACCTCGTAGTTCGACACGACCAATGAATTTGTCTTGACGAACAAAAATTGAATCATGATTTTATTTTGATAAACCTAAAAGGATTGACCTAATGTCTCGGGGACTCAAGTATGAGTCTTTCCTACGTAGCAAATGCGCAGAGACAACGTAGTTCGAAAAAATGACAAAGACTAGTTGATTTGACGGAATTGACAAGAAATTACTCTAGTTTTTGTGATTTTGAGACAGTTTGACAGTTCGTTGTGGTTCCTTCAGGACGTTTTTCAAATTTTAGGTCTTTTTTCAGGACATTTTATAATTTTTTTGGTCTTTCTTCAGGACATTTTGTGATGTTTTTGTCTTTTTTTTCTTTTTCTTTTTCGATGTTTTGATGGGACTTTTTATGACTTTTTTTTCTTTTTTCTGTTTATGATTTTTTTTGGACTTTTGACAGTGCATAATTTTTTTGGACTTTTGATAGTTTATAATTTTTTTGGACTTTTGACAGTTTATGAGGATCACGACAAATGCATGTGAATGATGCCTATGCATGAGAATCCAAAGACAAACATGATTGTGCCCCTAGTCAAGTTGAATACCAATTGGTAGGTGATGACAGTGTTGTTTGACGTGGGAGGGACGCATCCTGGAACAACGTGAAGATGACGATAATGTGATGAAAGTATCGAGGTCTACAGCAAGGCTAGGAACAAGGTCAAGTAATGTTTTGGATAATGTGCTTGCATAGATTATACTTGTTGCATTTGGAATGACTTGGTTAGGACTAAAAGGGATGATGGATTATCCTTAGACCGTTTGACAAGGGAAATCCAAGATAGGTGACAAACATGAAAGGACAAAAGGTAGGCTTGGTAAAGGACAGGGGACATGAGACTAAGGGAATCATCATATGATTGTCAAGGAATATGTTGCATAAGGATAATGAGGTTATGTCAGCAATGACATGATGTTTCATGAATAATATACGACCAAACGATAGACATGTCGAGTTTTCCCAAAGCATGATTTATGTGTGCCTGTTTTATGTGAAGACCAAGATAGGTGGGAATGATATGGATTAAATGGTTGGATTCCAATGTCAAGAGGAAGGCTTAGGATATGAGACGACTTGCCCCCAAGTGTAAGAGTCCACATAGACAATTTATTTTACACATGATGCCTATTTTCCAGGTTTTCATCATGGTACTTATCCAGGGTGCCTGTTTGCCAAGTTTTCACCGTTGGATGAAATTTTTCCCTTTACTATTTTCATGACTTTGAATTTTTTTGCCTGTTTTCTAGGTTTTCATCAGGGTGACAATTTTTTTATATTTTTCACTTTTTTTTGTATTTTTGATATTTTAGGATGACCTTGATGCCTTAACTAACCACTGATTGTTTTGAAGTTGTTGACGGTGTTGATGTAGAGACTGATGCCATGATATGCCAATAATGACCTTGTTGAATGAGTTGTCTTGTCAGGATCATAGCGCTTGCATACAATTGATATATGTCATTGTGATCCTTTCTACTACTAGAGTTGGCCTTATCAGAATACACACATTGCGATAGAGTGTCGTGAGAGTCCTTGTGGTAAAGAGTTGCTGCCCTGATGTGTTGGATTTGTGATGTGGGATTGTTGGACTTTAGGCGAGATGTAGGGTTATGACTGATGATGGTAGACGTGGAAAAGTTGTTTGGATGTTTAGATGAATCATTTTTTATTTTCCAAACTTGGTATGGTGGACGACAGATTTTGGAGGGATGGCATTTGAAACCAACACCTTTAGATTCCTTGCTTGATGACCATTTTGAAGGAGGTGGACATGCGTTATATGTGGGAGTCCTCTTATATTTTGGCTCCACATTGTGATTGACTTTTTCTTTTGACATATTTTCTTCACTTGATCCACTTGTCTTTGGGATCCATTTTAATTTCATTTGTCCACTTGTCTTTTTGTTTGATTCAATGGCCTTTGACATTTGATTTTGATCTTTTGATTTGTATGACTTTTATCTTTGTTGGTTCCAAAGGGAAGGTTTAAGATGTTGAGAATGACGGTTTATGGTGTGGGTGGAAGGGGTGATGGCAACAACCTTATGACAAGGATTTCTTATGGACTCTATTTTGACATTTGTATCTCACAAGGTTGCCCCTAGTATCGAGAAGGTTCCACTGACATCCTTTGATTTTCTAACTGAAGAATAGCCAAGACCTTGATGTATGTAATTTTCTTGAAGTTGTATTGGTTCTTGAACGCCTTGCTCATGTATGCCTAGTCCTTTTCCTTGATAATGCATGCTTTGATAGATTCTATTTGTGATGGGGTATTTGTTGTTTTGAAAGAAAGATGCTAACCCATCATGATGTATGTAGACACTGTTACTTGGAATATTTTCATCTGCGAGGAAGCCTGCTCTGACAAAAATAGATGACCCTAGTTGATAAAGTGTCTTACCTTCATTGTCATGTTGGACATATTTCTACTGATATCTTTGGTCTGATCTTGTGACATGTCAGGTTCAGTTGATTCTATTGGTGATTCCAAGTCAATGTCAAAACAGTCTTGATGGTCATTATCATATAGTCCCATGAAGTTAGCTATAGCTTCATCATTTGCAAATACGTCCATAGTGGAAGACTCTTTTTCTAGAGGAAGATCATCTATGGGTCCAATGGAGGCAAGTGTCGATAGTCGGGGCCTGAATAGGGTCATCAAGTGTTTGATCATAAATGGTGTAAAGGTCAAGGAGTGGATCATTTTGGATTTCTTGGTCAATGGTAGGGTCTTGGTCAAAGATGGGGTTGTCATGGATGATATAATCGAAATAAAATTGTTGTTAAGGATAGGTGTGTTTTGGATGTCATGATTTTCTTGAAGGACTTCTTGAATGGACTTTAAGATAGGGTCATGGGATGAACTACCTTGTTCTTGACATGAGGGTGACATTATAAGGTCATGCATTGGGCTTTCATTTTGACATGTATCCTCAAGTTTAGACAATGGGATGTTCCTTTGAGTAATGAAAAAATTTCCATGACTAGATGTGGCTTGTGAGGGGGTGACTTGAAAAGGATTAATGAATGAAGGACTAGGATAGGATGTGGAGACTTGGACTGGACTAGTATGTGAAGGACTAGGATATGACACAGAGACTTGGACTAGACTAGTGTGTGAAGGATTGGGATATGACATGGAGACTTGGACTGGACTAGTGTGTGAAGGACTAGGATAGGACATGGAGACTTGGACTAGACTAGTATGTGAAGGACTAGGATAGGACATGGGGACTTGGACTTGACTAGTATGTGAAGGACAAGGATATGACATGGGGACTTGGATTGGACTAGTATGTGAAGGACAAGGATATGACATGGGGACTTGGAATGGACTAGTATGTGAAGGACTAGGATAGGACATGGAGACTTGGATTGGACTAGTTGGTGATGACATAGGATATGACATGGAGACTTGGACTAGATTGGTGTAAGGTTGACTAAAATGGGACATGGAGACTTGGACCGGATCAATATGGTATGATGTGGGGACATGACATGAGTTGGTAGATGGTTGATAAGGCATGTAGAATTGGATGGGATTGATAGGTGAAGGACTAGCCTATGATGTGGAGACTTGAAATGGACTAGTGGACAGTTGGTTTCCCTTGTCAAAGTTAGGATAAGGGTGATTAATGGATGTTTGTTGTGGACTAATTCCATGGATGGTGTTAAGTGACTTTTGGTAGTGAGGATAGACGGATGGAGGACTAGGACTCATGGATTGTTGGTATGAAGGGCATTGATTTTTGATTTGGAGGAATTGTCTCTTAAAGTCGAAGGCTTGTTGGCATTGACCTCTATAGAGTAACTGGTATTCAACTTTACTAGCAAGCCTATCAATATTTTGTTGAAGGGAAGACAAGGTGGTGGATGTCATGATGTTAAATGCAAAGTGATAATGACATTTTTCTAAGGGAAATGACTAATGCAAGGTGATAAAAATTTTAAGAAAGGATGCCAAATGCCAAGGTGACAATGAAGACTAATATGAAAATGTTGACTAAGGAAAATGACCAATGCCAAGTCTAGATGCCAAATGAGGACTAAAATGGACAATATTTGGAGAAAATTTTTCCTAACCACTCTAAGCTTGACTTATGTCTCAATTTAGGTTATCAAAGGACTTGCTAAGGGGATTAAATGACAAGGTCGAAATGCCGACTGAGCCTGTCTAACTAGACTATTGAGTTGGAGGTTCTCACAAAAAGGACAATGACTGAAAAGAGGAATAATGACTAAGTCCCAGGATAACCTAGTTTTGATAACAATGGTTTTGCAAAGTATGGTGAGTTAGCCTAATCCAAAGTCTGTCAAGATGAGACCTAAAGACAAGTTTATGTTGGAAATGATGATTATGACACCTAGGGAATGCGACTAAGATTTAAAAAATTAAACCTATGGTTAAGATGCAAGCTAGTGAATGCAAATGATCGACGTTTTGAGCAATTTCAAAGCTGATTTCTGACAGACCTCTTAGAAAAAAGTATTTGACAATAGGCTGAGATTGTTTTTTTTTTTTGGATGTTTTGTTGAAAAGTCTAAGTTATCTAAGGTCAATTGTGTTGGTGTGAATAAGTCTTGTACCTAGTTTATTCTTTTACTAGGGACTTAGGGGACTTAATTCACATGTTAAGTTTACTTAGGATATTAGTTGTCTTATCTAGAATTTCCACTTTCCTGGGTAGTTATGAGTTACTTGTCTCATGTGATAGGATTAAGACACTTGTCATGATCTTGTCTTATCCTATCTCTCATCCTTGCCTTTATAAGCAAGGCATCTCTAGCATATTATTGAATTGCATAACATTGTATTGTATTGCATTGATCATATTGTATCATACTGCAATCCTTGTTTGGTGGAATAGCATCTTCCATTGTTGCTTCTCTCTATCTCTTGTGGAGGTTCTTTGGTGTTGTAGATTGAAGATCTTGGGTTGATAACTCCAACATGGTATCAGAGCTTTGAATCTGGCAAGCCCCTTCCATTTCTTTATTAGAGAGTTTCCATCAAGCTTTATTGTGATTTTTGAGTTTCTTGTATCCTATATTGCATGCTTGCATTTTGGTGAGATCTGGTGATTGCAACACCTTTGGCTATAGTGGCAGTATTTTAGGCTGTCCCATTGCGTCCAGGAGGCTCAAAAAAGTCAGATTTGGCTTTTGTTTCACTCAATTTCGTCACCATTTGCAACTTTGGCAAAGAAGGGTTTCGAGCTCAGATCTGGTGAACAACTTTTTACAGGAGCACTTTGAGCCAAAAATAAGCCTTCCATTGCATCCGGGTGGCCGTTTCCAATTTTTTTGATATATAATTTTCCCATATTCGGCAAAAGTTGTTTCTAGGGAAAAAAAATTTTAGCAGAGGAGGTCGTATGGCCCTCCCTACGCAGGTACGCGTCGTCAAAAAAATTATTAAAAATAAT
>VDFB02295048.1:0-28187 GCA_007258455.2 Sequoia sempervirens
GAGTCAAGGCAAGCACTCACCCCAACTCCACACACAAACCATAACTTTAACCCCAGAGGCACAAGAGCAGCAAACTAGCACTCATGAGACACCAGCAAAGGGTGAGGAGGAAGAACAACCCTCACCCACACCACAACCAACAAAGACCCAGAAGGGGCTAGCATGCAAAGGAGGCCATGAGCCAACATTGGACCAGCATCAACAACACCCACAAAGACTTCACCATCGAAAGCAGAAAACAACCCTACATTGCCATGCACATTCCACTCCATCCCACACCACAAAGGGAAGCCCAAACCAACCACATTGCCTACAAAGGCCAAGCTAATCCTCTGCTCCAAAGCATCAAAAAACATAATGGAAAGAGGAACAAATTTCTCATCACTAACAGATGAAACAGGGATTTGTAACAATACAAACCCAGCAAACACACTAGCATCAACTAGCAATGGACAAGGCCAGGAAGGCACACTCAAGATCACTAACTCCACCCACCACAAAACCCACACAAGGCTAGGAGTAGAGACACCTTGCACAACCATGGTAGGAGCCTCAGCAACAGCATCCCACCGATGCCTAGCGCCAAAAACATAGGGTCCAAGCCACAGATCACACCAGTAGAAGCCAAGTAGGGAGACCCCCACATGATGGAATCCACCCTCCAACGCAGAACAACACACCCCGAATGGAATAGGCTAGCCCAAGCAGGGGAAAGAGGAGCAGAAATGGTGAGTCTCTGCACCACAACAACAGGAACCACACAAGAAAAGCTAAGAGGAGGCCAACAAGACCATCCCACACCAACGAGCAGCCCAAGAACCCAACCCATGACACTGGACATGCCCACTTCACCCATAAAAACCAGAAATGGGAGAAGCCCCCATTCCCGCCCAGAGTAAAAGCGACTAGCGAAAGGGGAAGACAAACCCTAGAGTGCCAATCCACAAACTGCAACCCCAGGTCAGGATCGCCATCATCATCTGAATCCCCAACAACAGCATCCTCATAAAAATTCAAAATGCCCACTCCAGGGTATTCCCGCTCAACGACACTCCCATCACTCTACTCACACTCTTTTTTAGCTATTTTTTTGTTGCCTAGGTGTTACCATTGGGTTATGCGATAGCCACAACCTACTTTCTTAAACCCTTTTGGATCACTTTTTCTTGAAGGACATAGCTTGGGTGTCTAATATCAAATTTTTAAAAATCAATAAATATCAGAAGATTAGTTTTGAACACTTTTTAATAGTGTTGGTATTGTTTTCCAAATTTTTTTGTTGGTGAATTTTATTACTGGTTGAAGTTGAATCACCATTTTTGGATTTTGATCTTATAAGTTTTTTCCAGGATCTCTAAATTTTATGATTCTTGTGGTTTTAGAAAGGTATTGATAAACTCTTCATAAACATCCATGTAAATTTATAGAATCTATCCTAAGTATCTTTTATGTAGTTTGTTGCATATTTATATCATGGTTGATTACTTAGACATTTTTGCACCTAAAAGTTATTTTTTCATGAGATAAGTTTCATTTTAGTCCATTGATATTATTGATATCTAATTTATTTTTTTAGAATAGCATCATGGATAAGGATACTTATGATTCTTAGAGAAAAGACATCTTAAAAAATCTCAGGTGGCTTAATATTTTATCTTATCTTTATGGAATCATATGTGAACTAGACACACCTGTACGAGGAAATCAACATGGGGTGATAATATTTATCATATTGAAGGATTGATTTATTCTAGTTTTTATTATGATACTATATGTAGTATACCAAACCTTGATTATCCACACACACTTCAGAGAAAATTTTGGGAGATATTTGGAGACCCGCATCTCTCTTCTTTCCTAGATGATCTTGTTATGGATTTCCTCATTCCCCTTGATGATGTAGATAATATACCCTTTGATGATCATACTTTAAAGGATCTTGAAACATAGAGACTTCTCCATTTATTCTTGTCTTCTTATCGAGACCACATCTTCATCTCCTTTTATTTCTAATAAAACTAGTATTACTACATCCATAGCTCCCATTGATTGAATGTAGTAGTGAGTTCATCATCTTCGATAGATACAACTCATTGGGATTTATATTTATCAAGCATAGCATCTTTGTTTGTAGAGTCTCATATTATAAATCTTGAAGAAACATTAGAGTATTTACATTACCTCTTTGATGGCAATGATATATCACATATTCAATGTTTCTAGATGCAATTCAGACTTTTTTACTCCTAGTTCCACTTCTCTAATGGGACATTTAGTTCCTATTTTAGAAGAGACATATTTTGCTAACATTAGACACCATATTTATATTTAGATACACACATCTGAATTTAGATTCTCTACTCATCCAAATTAAGGAAATGGCTTCTACAATCAGAAATGGATCTATTTCTTCCCATGATATTTTCTCTTTTTGGTAGTTATAAGAGATTTATTTATTTGTAGATGGTACCTCATTAAGCCTTGTAGCTAGGATCCATCCATGCATTCATGCATTTTATCATGATCCCTAAGTTGCATTTAAGGGGGGTGTGGGTGTTAAAAAGTTATATCACCTTATTAGTTCTTATTAGGTCCAATTCACGCTAGCATACTTAAGCTTACTATGTTCATATGCTTTTAATGTCTCAAGTCATAGAATTAAGACACATGTCATAATATAATTTAATCCTTAGCTATGGTTCCATCCTTATATTTATAATAATGGCTTCTCATTGTATATCTAACAATCAATCATTATTCATTTTGAATCAAATAAAATCTTAAGTTTCATAGAAATTGAATTGCTTCTCTCTTGTATGATAGAGTGTTTTGATTGCAATTGATCCTTGGGGTGTTGTGGGGGTTCAATCATCAACTCCAACACTAACTTAGAGATTCACTTTAGAATCCCAAAAACTATCTTATCTAATAGAGGCACAAGGTTCTTAAAAAAGAATTAGGAAGTCCTTTTCCCAATGTTAGACACAAAGTTGAACAATTTGATCATATTTATCCATAGAATGATGGATAAATTGAATTTGTAAACAAGATTATAGTGCATCTTCTTAGAGTGTAAAATTTGAAGAAATGTTAAACTTGGGATGAATTCTCTCCTTTCATTTATTATAGCTACAACAAATTTCTACACAACTCTACTACACACAACCCTTTTTAAGTCTACTTCAATTTGTGACCTCTAGCACCCATTGATGTAGCTTATCATATTTTACTATCAACAATAACAAAATTTTCATCTTAAAGGGAATTTGACAAAGTTATTTGATTTATTGAGTGCATTTATCAATAAGTATAAACCATTTACAATAGGATACTACAAAATACAAGTAGCACCATGATAAACATCATGAACCTCACACCTTTAAAGTTGGTAATTAAGTTTGGATACACATGCAAAAGGAAAGACCAATAGGATCTCACCTCAAGCTTTGTCAACTTCAATACACATTGTACACCATTACTAATTAAGTAGGAGATAATATTTTTAAGCTTAATCTTTATTTTTATCTTTGGTTACATCCAATCTTTAACCCAAATCTTTCATGCCATTACTTTCCACCTCTATCAAATACCTCAAATATTGTACAGACACTTTAATAAATAAATAATAATTTGGGTTACAACATTACTAGAGAATTGGATCAAGTCATTGATGATAGGCTCAAATAGACACATCAACAAGAGATCCCTCTCTTCCAAATGGTCAATGTAGGTCAAATTCCTTCTTAAATAAAATGGTAAATTGAAGTGTAGGCGGCCAATTTATTTCCACATCTTTTGTTGCAACTATATGCAATTTGGACTTTCTCTTTAAACAAAGGTGACTAATTCAAGATCTAGGTAACTCAATGTTATCACAAATCTCAAGTGTTTCTTGACGATCCTTGTGGTTCCATTAGTAGTATTTTCATCCTAGTTACCACCCATGTGTCATATTGTAAGCTCTACATAGCTTACAATTGTAGAGTGGTGTTAAACCATTGTTAGATACTTATGAATTGTTTCGATATAACTGGCATTTCGTCTTCCCTCTATATATATTAATATACATTGTTATTTTTTATAACTAAAAATAAAATAAAAAAGACATCAAACATCTATCTTATAAATATTATACAGAACTATTATAATACCACTATATTATTATAATCCTACACATATTATCAATTATTTTCTCTCCTTTCATTATTCATTTATACTCTGCATATTTCCAACCTCTATCATACATAAATTACTACCACACAACCTCATTAAAGCCATTTAATTGAGCTTGTCCACCAACTTCTCCCTTGAGCCCGGATCAGTGGAACTGTAATGCTTAATCAAATCAACCATTAAAAGATTCACTCAAATTGACAAATTTCCACATTATCAGTCTGGCATGATCGTTGTGAGCAGTAGAAAACGCAGGGTAAGACACCCAAAAAGACGAAAAATAAAATAAAACGCCATTTTTGTACCACGAAATCCTTGATAGTTATCAAGAAAGTTGTTAGAGTAATGGCCAAATTAAAAAACAGTGAGGGACAGTACTGCCTTTTACAGGTGTTTGTCATATAAGACGACAGCGCCACCAACATAACAAAACAAAAACCGCCCTATATAAAAATTTATCCTACCCATACTTCAAAACAAATCATTCTATTGTCTTTGCCCCGAATAGATTCAGAAAACATAGAACCATTAGAATTATGTTTAAGGATTGAATAACTGAATAGATTATACGCATTACGAGGCAGCTCCAGCCTGGTATCCAGCTAACATCAGCATATAAAAGTTTATCTCACTCGACATGAGAAAATGATAGCTGGAACTTAAGGCAACGACAAAGAATCTGAAAAAAGGAAACTGAGATGAGAGAGGTGAAGAAAATCTTAATGGTGTTTAGCAATATAAAAATCTAAGGTCCAGCCTTAACAGAGTACAAGTCTAGAGAGGGATCCACGACCAAAGATCCCTTCAGTACAGATTCTTGGGTGTCAGATCCACCTGTACCATCTTTGGCTACGTTATGACTAAATTTTATGCTTTCACTTAAATTGGTTTACACAATTTGTATGTTAGACCTTTATCCAATAGAAACGAAGAATAATCTGTGTTCGATTCTTTGGTATTTCTATGTTGCTTCGTTGGTGTTAATTGTTCTTTGGTATTTCTATGTTGATTCGTTGGTGTTAATTAGGATAAGAGTTGGCCCGTTTCAATTATTTATGGGTTAGGTTTAAACTACACGTTCTAAGTTTTGATTTGTTCAGGTGATTCATTTGAAATTACATTCACTTTTTCAATAAGATCCATCTATTAAAATGATTTAAGTTTATTGCCGATTTGAATTCCCCACCATCGCTGGGAGGCAATAGTTTGGGGTGGGTAGACGAAAGATAGCTATAGTTTCCCACGCACCCTGCAGGGTGAGGGGGAATTATTAAGATAGTTCTGAGGGCTCGATCCGCACTTATCTTCAATCATTTCATTCAGAAGCTATTCATCGATCAAGCGGTGATGAAAAGAATCTCTAGACGAGGTATTCATTCCCGCTATATAGTCGGGGTATAGTCAGTCGTCTATAATTGTCTCTTCTCTTCCGATACAGTAGACATTGGACTACTATCTATAGTCGTATTCTTTAATTAGGGCTCGACTGAAGAATGAACAATAGACATAAATAAATCAAAACTTAAAATGTGTTGTTTAAGCCGAACCTCAACTGAAATGAATCTAATTCTGTATTATATAACCAACCAGCAGCTCTGCTCCTATTCGTCATCAGCTGTTGATGCCCAGCTGGGCTGTGGAAGATGAAATGCAAATAAGTATAATAAAAGATGGCAAGCTTAGTTTTGGTTTCAAACTTTTACGATTATGTTAAGAATTCAATTCTGCTAAACACACAGAATTTTTCAAGGTAAGTAAACAAGTATGATATTAAGTTTTAATATTATGGATGTCTCTTAGTTTTGGTTTCAAACTTTTACGATTATGTTAAGAATTCAATTCTGCTAAACACAGAGAATTTTTCAAGGTAAGTAAACAAGTATGATATTAAGTTTTAATATTATGGATGTCTCTTTCGTTTGACAGTTATAAGATGGAATAATGTTTTCATAACGTGAAGATACTTTGATTTGTCGAATCTCATTACTTGAAGGTACTTTCATTTGTCGATTTCTGTGGCTCCCAAATATTTTGGTATTGAAACTATATTAAGCTATTTTTAGGTTGTAACAATGTTTCCCACTGAATATCTTATGATGTCATGAGCAATTCCATTTGGCTGAAAACTAACTGTTTCTTCTTGCTGTCTTGTGGTAATGGATGCGGTGACCACTCTCTTGAATTTTCTTCACACCTCACCCTTCATTTACAAAGCACAAGACTTAACGATAAAATTATGTAATCTCTCTAAAGTTGAAAATTGGATCCCTTACATGTTTAGTACTTTCTCATTTTCTTATCTATATACATTTTTATGCATTGAACACATTTCTCTAGTTATTATGTTTATTCATAAACTAATTCTTAGAGAGATGATGTCTATCATAATTCATTTATTTTTTAGGGTTTAGATTGGGTTTGTAGCAATGAGGACATCCTCACAATTGCGAGCTCTATCTGTTCTATTTTAAAATTAAAAATTAAAATTTTGACCAGCTCACCTCTTGTACCTTTTCTACTCAAGGCTAACTATGTTAGGACCCCTTAACTCTTTCCTTTTAATTGTTATTCTTATAAAGGCTTTGGACATATATGCCTTGTAAGTCATCCTTTGAGCTATTAAGAATAATCCCACATATTTGAAAAATAGTAGTTAGCTTGACTAAAATTAGTATAAATATGGTGCATACACTATTGTAGGAAAACCTCAAATTTCATTGTATTGATTTTTCTCAAAGGAGGCTACCCCTTTGAAGAGTTTTATGATATCTAATGCAATTCCAACTTATTAAGTGCGATACAATTATTTTTCTCCAGTTTTGCATGCATAATTTTTGTTTTATATTGTATTAATCTATTATAGGAGGGTACACAACATTTGGTATCACAACTCTTTCTAGGGAAAATTTCTACTATAATGTTTTAAATATATATAGCTTTATGCAACTGTCCACCATTTGCTCTTTGTAGACATCCAAAATTTATCATTCACACTAACTTTCTAGTAAATTAAGCAAATCATTAATTAATTCTTACTTAAGGTTGATTAATTAAATTAAATCAATTAGCCTTAGTCCCTAATTCCAACAAATTAATTAATTAATTCATCCCTAATTAGTTAATTAATTAATACTAATTAACCCTTACTAATATTTCCTCTATTTTTTAATTACACATCATCCTCTTGATCTTTGTCCACTTAGTCATATAGCCATTAAATCCATCTACGTGGACTAATATCTAAACTTGCCATCATTTGGCATGTGTCCCCTCTCCTTCCATGCTCCCACATGCATGAGCATGTCATCTTATCCCACTCCTTGCTCACACATGTGTAAGCATGCTTTATTAAAATCATATTTGACTTCCATTTCAACCCTCACATGCTCCCACATACGCAAGCATACTAACCTTATCCACATCTTGCTCACACATGTGTAAGCATGCTAAGCATCCACCTCACCCCTTGACCTTTTGACTTGTCCCCACTCCTTTGCTCACACATGTGTGAGCATATTTCTTATAGATGTAATTTTTCTCACATGTGTGATTGTGCATAGATCTTACACCTCACATGACTACAACGTCAATTTGTACATCCATCTTTCTCAAATTCCTAGGCCTCCATTAAATAATCCATCTTATCCTTTGATTTTTTTATGGGAAATCTATAAATTGGAGGCCTTTTATTCTATTTTTATATCCTTTCATGTTATCCTTACACTATACATTTGATCACCTACCTTCACACTAGGTATCATCATGTCATTTTCCTAATAATTCATCCTAACCCTACTATCATGTTGTTGGTTTACTAAGAAAACATGTTCTATCAATCAACACATCATACAGAGCAAATCAAATGGAGCATTGTGTGCACTTCACTTCAACTCAATCAAAGGAATGATAAAAATAAGGTAAAAGGTGTCATTATTGTATTTTGTTTCATGCCTTGCATCTTCCCTTGCCTTCATTTTCACCTTTCCCTCTTAAGATCTTGGTGATCAAAAAGTGGCTATAGAAGTAAAAACACTTAGATTTTCCTAAAAAATATATCCATTTTTTCTAATGGTTATTTTTCTACTTTTAGGGTAGAAACCTTATACAAGGATATTTTTAATATATCATAAAAGAGTTATTATTCTAGAAAAGGATAAATTCCCCATAGATGTTTCAATGAAGGTCAAAGGAGTTTCCCTCTCAAACCATGTCATCAAACATCCTTTATATACGATCTTGTGCTTTCACATACCCTTAGATATATCAAAATATCCAATAGGCATTTTTAAAGCCTATCTCTAGGAAACCATCAATTGTTTGTTACTTTTGATGCACAAGTAAGTGGTTAGTCTTGGGAAGTTACTCACAATATACTAGATCCACTATTATCTTTATATTTGTGGATCATAGACTAGAAACTCACTATAGCAACCTTCCATTTTACCTATTAGTTATCCCCACCCTATCCCTTTGAAAGTGGGAGAATAGAACCACCAATTTGGTTATTTTTAGTAGAAAACATTTGTAGTCATAGTACATGTATTAGGGTTTATGTAGTCTAGGAAATACACAATTTATAACTCTCACTTCTAGGGTATCATAAAACAAATTAGACTAAATATTTTCCCCAATGTGATCTAAAAAACCCTAAAATAAAAGAGATTTATCCCATGTTGCAATTATCTTGCCACATTAATAATTTGGAGTTATAGTTCCAATCACCTATTTTGGACCCCAACCACCCTTCTCATGGTTGTATCAACCCACTCAATAACCTATGACAAGAAATAGAAATTTTCCACTCTAGAGCCAAATTTTTGAGTTGACACAAATGGTCCATGATTGTAATGACAAAAATGTAACACTCTATAACAAAATCAATAGTGAGTGGCCCCTTGAGAGCAATCATTCATCTAAATATGTGCCCCATAGTCCAAACTTATACTTTCCTAGGTTTGATGGTATTGATCCTACCAATTGGATTTACAAATAAATAAATAAAATTAGTCTCCATAATAATTATATAGCAAATAGACTCCCTATTGCTTCCTTCCACTTGGAAATAGAAATTTCCTAATGGTATTTAAATGGTATCTAATAAAATTGTTGAGGTTAAAGTGTTGATTATTTGGAATTGATTATTTTGGAAATATTATCTCCCTAGAAGGTGTTAGATTTGATCTTTAAAAAGTTATGCCATGCAAAATTGTTGAAAATCCAAGACACTCAAAAGCCTGTGTGGATTTTGGGGTCACATTGACAACCCTACTACTAGAATTTTTTCAAAGGATATGGAAAAATTGTTGCTTCATTAACTATTTTACTAAGAAAGGATGTCTTATCATGAACCACTGCATTATAATGTCTTTGAGGTTCTCAAAAATATTGTGTATAACACATGTTTTATGTTGTATAAAAATGTTAAAATGCTACAAATTAAAGCTTGTTCACTTAGTGTGAAAATATTAAATTATATTCATAACATCATTTTATTTATCATAAATTAGATATGTGGAATTCTAAATTAACAAAAAATAAATATGAAAAAAATAAGATTCAAACACATGACACTATATGTAGATGAAGAAACCCTTTTTAAAAAACTCCACCACTAAAAGAACAAAAGCAATGTATAAATCCAAGCAACTTGTTACATCAATACAACTTTATCCTTAGTTTGATAATATTCTAGTAGCACTTATGTACCTATAAAAATCTGTAATACCTCCATACAATGCATACAATTTATAGATAAGAGTTAACAAGAAACCATAAGTGGATTCTTAAAACCAAGTCCACCAAAAACCATGGTAGGGAAAAACCAATTTCTCCCGTTATAAAATCAATCACTACAATATGAAAAAACTAAATAATATCTTTGATCCAAGTGAAGAATTGGCACACATCCCCAAAACTATCACACCCCATTTGACATGCAAGATCCTCCATTATCTCTCCTAGCACCTAGGAATGGGAAAGTGGTGTAAATGAAGTCAAGTCAAAATATAACCACCATCATTATGATCCACCTACCTTGTTAATACCACTACAACTAATATTTCAAGTTATAAGGATAAATAATAAAATAGTAATATCTTTCAATCACTTGCATGGACATCCAAGTACACATTCTAAGATGTTTGAAGATCCAAAATTAGTATATGATGAATACAATTAAATATCATACTATTTGAACATTCGTCCACTTGATAATATACATTAAACAAAAAAATTAATAGGAACCATAAATAAATAAATTATAGGCTACAATGCCCATTGCCTCCCCACACTAAGAGAACATAATTATGCTCACTAGTTTCATTAGTGAATCTAGAACCATCTCATAAAAAATTGCTAAAAAATATAAAAAATTATATGATCATGGTACATGGGATTCCTATCCAAATAAATATCAATCTAATCAGCACATATAATATGAACCACCTTGCAATCAAAAAAAACTCTTAGGAATAATATCTATAACCATAATAACTCTTTACAACAATGTGTATTATTTATTATTTTTGTAAGTTTAGAAGTGGAAAATAAATCATGGGATATCTCTTACTCATGTAATTGAAACGAAGGGAAAGGGGATCTTCCCTAAAATGGAAAATGTGATAAGGGGATATATGCCAAAGAAAAAGGGGGTGTCCACCTAATCATAAATCCACCTTTCCCATGTTCATTAGGAAGAGAGATAGTGCCACAAATGATTAAAATTGACTTACAACCCTTAAGGAGAGTCAACCCTAGGTTTTGGACACTATGTTGCCTTGGCTTCCTTATGACAAAAATGATTGAACATCGATTTTGGGAGAAAGATAAAAGGGTTCTAACAATCAAACCTATGAGATCTAACACTTGGAATATGAAGTATTATGATAACACTATCAGAAACAACAATTAACCAGCAGATCTAAGAAGGTTAGGATGGTGTTTACATGGCTCCAAAAGTGGGTTTCAGGCTTTGTTGAAGGACATATTCACCCAAGGGCGAATGGGTATCTATATAGGGGTCTGAAAATTCTTTTTGCAGTCCTCAAATCTCGAATCTAAGCTTCTAATTCCACCAGGTTTAACTATCGAAAAGCTAGAAATAAAACCTATAGGTGAGTTTTTGTGTCTTGACAACTTTGATGAAAACTTTGAAAACTTTACAAAATTGCACTTTTGATCAACTTTCAATCCTTCTTCACCTGTAAATATACACATGCAAAGAGAGAAAATTTATTTGTTTTCGGTGGATAAGGGTTTTCCTTGGTCAAACCCTAGTTTGGTAATTAAACCTTGATAATGAAATAATGACAAAATGAAGGAATTGATGAATGAACAAAGCTTTTTGCACCTCACCAAACCCTTTAATGGCTTCCCTTAGAGGACTGAAGTCTAACACATCTCTCTAAGGATTGGATCTTGCATGAAATGGCTTGATTGCTTGATAGATCTTGATGCTTGAACGCTTGCTTGAAACTTGAAACCTACATCATAATGTTAGCTCCAAAAACATGCATGAACACACATAACTCTTAACATCATGATAGGATCTTGAATGTTGTAATAAACGATTGATAAATCTGCTCTCCAATGCTCTTAACAATATTTTTTTTCTTGTGAAATTTGAATTATGCAACTTAGATTTGAATTGATAAAAAGGCCTTGTATTTATAGGTGTTTCCTTAGTTACCTGACAATCAAACACCACAAGCCGACCTTCGCAATTTGAATTTAGATCATAAAAATGCCACCAAAAACATATTAAAAAATGGGATCCAAGACTTAAGGGGGACCCTTTCACCCTTGAGCAAATGGGTCCTAGGCCCTAAACCTAGGACACATTTTCCAATCTATGTGTAATTAAGTGTAGGCATTTATTAAATGTGGGTTTCCCTTTCAAAAAATGAAATTAATTAGGCTTGTGAGTGCATAATTGGGCCAATTAAAGGCTTAATTAAGTCCAATTAATCAAGGGGATGCAAACATAGTGTGAAAATGTAAAGGTGTACTACATTTTCCAACACTACACTAATTAATAGCACCACCAAACAAAGAAAACACAACCATTAGTGGACCTCCAACTATCAAAGTCACTAACCCATTTTGCATCAACTACAATACAATTTATTTTTCTTATTTTTGCATGCCTATTATTTTTAATATCATATCTCTTTATAGTTCCAAGTTATACTATATTTTTTTACATTTAGAGATTTATACGACTATCCATCATATTCTCTCACCTTTATGTCTGAATATCTTGGTGATTAGAAAGTGGCTATATAAGTACAACAACACTTATATTTTTCTTAATAATTTATCTATTTTTGCTAGTAGTTATTTTTCTATTTTTAGGGTGGAAACCCTATACTATCATATTTCAATTATCATAGAAAAGTTATTGTTCTAGGCAAAGCTAGATTCCCCTGGAGGTTAAAATGAAGGTTAGAGGGGTTTCCCTCTTAAACTGTGCCATCAAGCATCCTTTGTGTATGATATTATGCTTTTGCATTCCTTAGATATATTAAAAGATCCCATAGGCATTTTTAAAAGCTAGTTCTAGGAAACCATTAATTTTTTGTCACCTATGATGCATATATAAGTGGTTAGCCTAGGAAGTCACTTGTGCTATACTAGATCCACTAAGATTTTTATATTCATTGTTCAAAAGCTAGACACTCACTATAGCAAGTTTTTATTTTGCATGTCTCTTCTCCACTCTATCCTATGTGAAAGTGGAAGAATACCACTAGTGATTGTTTTTAGAATTAGCATTTAAAATAATTTACAATAATAGTACATGTAGTAGGGTTTATGTAGTATGAGCAATGTACAATTGGTGATTCTCAATTTAGGTATCATAAAACAAGTTAGACTAAATATTTTCCTCAAATGGATATAAAATAAAAACCCTAAATTAAAAAATATGTATCATGTTACAATTTTCATGCCACACTAATCATTTTGAGTTATAATTCTAGACACTTTTTTGTCCCCCAACCATTCTTCTCATGGTTGTATCAATCTGCTCTAAAATCCATGAGATGAAATAGAAATTTCCCACAATAGAAACCTAAAATTTTGGATTTGACACAAATGGTCCATGATCTTAATGTCTAAAATGTAACACTCTTCAACAAACTCAATAGTGAGTAACCCTCAAAGAGCAATGATTAATCTAGATACGTGCCCCATTGTCCAAAAATAGGATTTCCTACATTTGATAGCACTAATTCTAAGAATTGTCTTTATAAAGAAGAGGAATAGTTTAGTCTCCATAATACTTACATATCAAATAGGGTCCCTATTGCATCCTTCCATTTGGAAAAATAAATTGTCTAATGGTATTTGACGATATATAAAATATCATGATGAACCTAATTGGGAAACTTTTTTCAAATAATTTCTAGTTCAATTTGGTTGTAGCACCTATGAGGATTTTAATAGTGCCCTTACCAAACTCCAAGGATAGCAACAATTCATGAATACCAAACATATTTTTTAAAAATAGTTACTCACACTTAAGTAAATTATCTTATTCATTTTTCATGAATTTCTTCATCAATGGCCTTAGGAATCTACTCTGTGTTCATGTAAAAAATTTAATTTAACCTATTGATTTTATGTCCAATATTTGGGACTAGTAAGATTAATAGAGAATAAGAACATGACTTAGCACCATTCTTTTTAATTCTCCATTCAAGAACATGACACTGTGATACCCTCTTCCAACACAACCATCAAAAATTTCTCCAATTACATGCCTAATAGAGGCTAAAATATAATCTTGACAAGAAAATGGATTATGTTATAGTTGTAATCAAAAAATCATAAGAATCATAAATGTGTAGAAAAAATATATAACTCCTAAATGTTGAGTCACCTCCATATGTAGAGGCTTGAGAAGATACACTAAAAATCCACTTGAATAATAAATACCTACCACTAGCTCCACTCCCATGGACTTCTATCTGAAAAAATTGTATCTATGCTTTGATAGGGGAGACCACTCTAACTATGAAATTTAAAGGGTAATTCAAGAAGATTCCTCTCACAATTTTAATTCACTTAGGTAGCACACATAACTTCATTATTCTGCAAGTCACCAAATAATTTGTTTTATTTTATATCCATGCTCTACCATTGAAGTTATGGTTTCTAATAGAGGAACGTTATCTTGTAAATGTAAATTCTACAATGTTTATATTATTGTGGGTGACTATAGTCTCCATTTTGACTTATTTTTTTACTCTTGGGTGAATGTGATGTAGCTCTTGGCAGTCAATTTGTGAATACCCTTGGACCAACCTTACAAAATTTCTCTATGCTTTGGATGAAATTCTTTCATAATGGAAAAATACACATAGAAGGGTCTTAATCATGGGTTTACCAATCTTATCAACTCACTCAAATGGAGAATATTCTTAAATAATATCCCATGGGATCAGCACTCAACTCTGCTCCATTATATTTAGTCCATCTTCAAATTCTATCCACCCATGGAATCATAATAGATTTAGGATAAGAATGTCATAGCGTTTCATAATAAAATTGGGTTACCATATAAACATATTAATGATTGTCTCATTTAGCTCCTTCTAGGGAGTGTTCCTCCTAAAATTTGATCATAAAGACATTTATCCCTACAAAAAAAAATGATAATTTAGTACCAAAACTCTTTAAGTTCAACATCATTCATCTAAGAACTAATATATGTTCTACCTTTCTTCTTGTATATAAAAAATATAAGTCTTCATGACTGCATTAAATTTTGTGAGTTGAAAAAACTCTCCATCAAGGATAAATTTTATTTTCCAACAATTAATGAGTTACTTGATGAGATTCATAGTGCCCATTTTTCTCCAAATTATATGTGTTCCAAAATTATCACCATATTCATATTAAGAAAAAGTTAGCCTTATCCTCTCATGATGGTCATTATGAATTTATTGTCATTCTATTCAAGCTCACCAATTCCCTATCCACATTATAGGGATTGATGAACACTCTTTTAGCTATTCCTTTATAAATTCATCTTAGGGCGGGTGCAAAAAGATGGCGGGCCAAAAAGTGGCAAACCATCTTTGAAATTTTAAAAAATTCATAATATAAGTGTGTTATAACGTGAGCACGTTATAGTCTCTATAAACAAAAAAACAAAAAAAAAACTTTCATTTATTCTTATTTCTGCATTTTCTTATTAATCTACAGCCTACAAACCCTCAAGAGCATGATTGTGTTATAAGAGAGCTCAGTCTTTGTTGTTTCTTCACTAAATATTCACCAAACTATTGCCATGACATCGAGGAGGTCAAGGGAGTAAGTTTTTATTATTTTTTTGTGTGAATTTGTAATTAAATAGGTAGATTTTTAATATGTTTTTTGATGTAAATTTATTTAATTTTTAGGAATGATAATGCACCTCCAAACCCTCCTAAAATTCCTCTTCAAAATCTTGATTCTCCTCAACCTAAAATCCCTACTAAAGAACAAGCCCAAAAAACACCTCCAACAATTCCTCAATATGCTCCAAGAACTCAAGAAAAATTAATGGGGAAAATTGAAAAAAAAAAAAAAATTGAGAATATAATTGCAAGATTGAAAGATCCTACAAGCTCAACCTCGCATAGAGACACATTTTCTCAATCACTTGAATCAATGTTATCAAATGTAGATTCAATTAGCAAGAAAATAACTAGTTGACCAGTTGAATAAGAGACGAAAGTATAGACAATTTTATGCAAATAAATTATCTTATAAACAAGTGAAAGATGATAAAAGTATAAAATTTGACTTGTGTTCCCTATTCACAAACCCCAGAACAAATCAACCTTTACACCCTTCAAGCAAGAGGTTCCCTATCCATTGGTGCAACCGCAAACTTGGGATAAAGAACCATTTTTGGCAAAGGTGGTGGATGGTTTTTGACCATCCCCCATGCAACAACAATGAGGTGCCATAATATCTTTTGAGGAAACTATATTGTGAGTTTGTCCTCAATAAAATCCCAAACTATTTTGATATGCAGGACTTCTAGGGTAGAGGTGGGGGCTCTTCACAAGACAAAGTAGGGGCACATCTTGACCCACAAAGGCTAGCGAGATGAGCACTCGCTAGACTAGCATATGAGCATGTGGCTATCCCTTTTGTTGTGAAGGAGAGTGATGAGGTTGAGACACTGTATTCGATTAGTTCCCTGACCCAAAGCCTCACACAACATGGCAGTCATGTAGCACAGCATGAGTTGGGTGAGTCTTCGGAGAGGAGAGTTCCACCTCATATTTTTTAGGCTCACAAGACACCCTGTGGTTATGACCCCATGCATAGGGTACATCTACAACTGATCAAATGGTGATGATAGATGCCCTCCTTAATGAGGCATTCGGCCTTGATAGTTGATGAGTCTAGTTTATGGGTTAATTTTGGTAGAACTTATGATCTATTTGTTGAAGTTGTCATGGACCTTGATGTTTGAATGTTGACATTTCCTCAAAACCATAGACATTGGGCCTAATTTTATTCCTACAAATATTTAATGACATTGACATGTTATATGGACTATCTGTGTTAATTCTACATGTGGATTAATCAATGTTCTTTAAGATAGTTACAGATATGCAATTATTATGTGTACTAATATTTCCATGTAGATAAGATTTGAGGCCACTAAATTGAGAAGATTGTGCCACCTGGTCATTCGCCATAACAGTTAACAAAGTGGTCATGCAAAGGTCAACAAAGGAAATCATTCAAAGAGGTCAACGGCAAGAGATTCCTCATGCAAACCAAGTTGTAACCACCTTGTAAATGGTCTTTATTGTTGTTGAATGAATATAGGTGTTATTGTTGTACTAAATCTGCATTGAGGCAAGCACGTCTGACCAGATTCCATGCATGTGTAACTGCCTCTCCACTTTCTCTACTTTCCCTAAAGTGGTGTCCTCTCAATTCATGGAATTGACCACCTTGTTTAGTTAGTAGCTTATTTTCCTATAAATAAGAGTCGGATTCCTCTTCCTAGAAGGTTGTGTGATCTGATATTGTACTTGCATTCTTAGTTTTCAGTGATACAGTTACACTGCTCTATTGTACTCATGTTTTTTGATGAATAAAATGAAGTTATAAGTCTATGCATCTGAGTTTTCATTAGTTTTAGAGGAAATTTATCCAAGGGGGGCCACTTGGTGAGTATTTCATCCTTTAGTTTAGTATTAGTTTAGTTATTACTTTTTGTTCAGTCATTAGATAAGAATCTGGCACCGACTATTCCTGCAGCCACTAGAATTCCATTATGTGACTATTCCTGCAGCCAAAGAAGACAGAGTGGTTTCCTATTTATTGCTCAGATTTTCATTTATGTCATGCATTTCAGCTTAGTATAGTTTTTGGTTGATGATCAGCATTCTTGTTATTCCTTTCCAAGCAATTTACTTTCAGCATTGTGTCTTTCTTAGCTATAGAATGGAAATGGCTACCTTGGATTTCTACTGCACATACTGTGTTGACCCATTTCAAGTTCACGTCCTTGGGTTGACAAGTTAAATGCACCTTCATGATGATTGAAATGACTATTCAGTTTAGATGTCCAATCTCTGAATCACGGTTGTAAGGGCTTAGTTGTTAGATCATTGTTGGAGGCCAACAATAGTAAGGTAAATGTTAGCAAGTTCATTAAATTTAATTTATTAAATTTCATTTTGGAAATGCAAGATTAACTAAATTATTAGTTTAATGATTATAATAAAATTTTAGGGTCATATTTTTCATTCTATTTTCAATAGTCCTTCACCTCCCTATTACACGATGACATGTACTATAGAGGTATGTAACTAGTAAATAATTATAAATATTACATGTGAATAGTGTTGTTATATGAATAGTATTCTTATATTTGATTTTGGGTGTTGATTAGGCTAATCTTGGATATTTGATGGCAACACCTCCCAGTGGAGGTGGGCATCGAAGCTTCACTCAGGTAATAAAATAAAGAGTTTAACTAATGAATTATAGAAAATAGATTTTTGTAGTTTATATTCATATTGATGATTACATTGCATTGCACATCTTTCAAAATCAAAGAATTACTTCACATTGCATAACTAATAACTAGATATTGAAAGATGACAAAATTTCAATTACAGTATAATTTTTTACAAAGTCAACATAAGTAGTTATGCAATTACTTCACATTGCATAACTAATAACTAGGAGCAGCTGCCAATTGCATTTTCTTGTCATGGAATTCCATGAGACCACATTTCTTTGAGGCATTTTTTCAAAAAGTTCACTTCTTTTTCTATGCTATGGATTCCTGGAAAAAATCTATCAAAGCATAATAGTAAGCTATAGCATAGACAAGGCAGTGAACTATTTGAAAAAAATCCTCAAAAAATGTGGTCTCATGGTGATGGAATTCCATGACAATTTTATTTTCATGGCATTCCATCACCATGAGACCACATTTTTTTGAGGCATTTTTTCAAACAATTCATTGCCTTGTCTATGCTACCACATTTTTCATACATGTCTGCCAAAGCATTTTATCAAGCAACTCACTGCCTTGCTGCTATGGCTAAAATCCTACCTTTTCCATTGCTATTTCTTACTATTATGCTTTGATAGATTTTTTCCAAGCATCCATGGTTTGTTTGAAAGCACCTATTTTAGGCTTTTATCAATAGCAGAAAGGCAGTGAACTATTTGATAAAATGATTTGGTAGACATGTATGGAAAATGTGGTAGCATAGACAAGGCAATGAACTATTTGAAAAAATGCCTCAAAGAAATATGGTTTCATGGTGATGGAATGCCATGACATCAGCATGAGATCACTTTTCTTTGAGGCATTTTTTTAAACAGTTCACTACCTTGTCTATGCTACCACATTTTCCATACATTTCTAGCAAAGCATTTTATTAAACAATTCACTACCTTGCTACTATGGCTAAAATCCTAAAACAAGTGCTTTCAAACAAACCATGGATGCCTGGAAACAATATATCAAAGCATAATAATAAGCAATAGCATAGACAAGGCAGTGAACTGTTTGAAAAAATGCCTCAAAGAAATGTGATCTCATGCTGATGTCATGGCATTCCATCACCATGAAACCATATTTCTTTGAGGCATTTTCAAAGTTCAACTGCCTTGTCTATCTCCCATTTTCCATACATTGTCTACCCGTCATTTTTTATCAAATGGTTCGCTTCCTTGCTGCTATGGCTAAAAGCCTAAAATAGAGTGCTTTCAAACAAACCATGGATGCTTGGAAAAATCTGTAGAAACGTAATAGTAAGCAATGGCATAGAAAAGGTAGTGAACTATTTGAAAAAATTCCTCAAAATGGTCTCATGGTGATGATTGCTTCATTCCATCACCATGAACCCACATTTCTTTGAGGCATTTTTTCAAAGAGCTCACTGCCTTGTCTATGCTAACACATTTTTCATACATGTCTATCAAAGCATTTAATCAAATAGTTCATTGCCTTGCTGCTATGGCTTAAAGCCTAAAACAGATGCTTTCGAACAAGCTGTGGATTCTTAGAAAAAATCTATCATAGCATAATAGTAAGCAATAGCATAAACAAGAAATGATTGAGCCCATTGAAAAAAATGCCTCAAATAATGTGGTCGCATGGTGATGGAATTCCATCCATCACCATGAGACCACATTTATTTGATTTTTTCAAACAATTCACTTCCTTGTCTATGCTACCACATTTTCCATACATGTCTACCTATAGAAATGTAAAAATGACCTAACACTTATTGCACATCCTAAATGGAATTTTATCATCATCAGCATCATTATCACTAAATATCACTGCATTTCACATAGAATTGCATGAAAACACCTTAATTTCCTTTATTAATTGTAGAAGGTTAAATTTTGTCATTCAATGCTTGGGAGATAGAATAACAGTCTACACACTCTCATTCAAGGAAAACCCTAGAGATCTCAATCTAAAGTATGCAAAGGAGAAAGAGATCTTGCAATAGGGTTGTCTAGGGTTTGATTATAAATTAAAGAGGGGTTCACCACCAAGCTAGGGCTTGGAAAGACTAATGAAATGCATGTCCAAATGTTTAAACCTAATGTAGTGCAATACTTCACTAAATGACCTACAAAAGAATATAAAATCGAATAGAAAACTGAGAGATGAAAGATGTGCACCTGGAAACCTATAGAGGTCTGAATGAAGCTATGAAATGCAGAAAATATTGATTTTAATTTTGACTGGGAATCATATGCCAGACTGTTTGATTTAGTCCTAGATTAGGGTTTTTGGGCAAGGACAAGTTTCTGGCAGTGTAGATTTAGGATATGCAAAAATCTAGAAATTTTCCTATACTAGGACTCATACGCTAGAAGTGGTGTATCGGTCCAATTAGGTTTTTTTGGAAATTCAAGTTCTAATTCTATTCTTCAATATCTTCTTTGTCCTTTCCAATTGATTTTTGGATCCAAAACTTTGATTTGCAACCTATAGATGTCTTCCAATGATCTCCAATGTAAGGTGACAACTTTGAACACTTTGACAACTTTCTCCAAACTTTCTCTTCAATGTTTCTTCAACCTAGATCTACAAATCATACACTAAAAAGATGGAAATGTTGTTTTGTTAGTGGAAATGGGTTTGCCTTGGTCAAACCTCGTTTTGGTAATCAAATCTTATAATGAAATGAAATAGGATGAAGGAATGATGAATGAACAAAATGAAATGTTGCAACTCACCAAACCCTAGCAATAAAGTGTTGCAAATATGCATGAAGTGGCTCCAATGGATGTAGATTCTGACTAGATTTCTTGAATGTGATAGATATTGACTTGAATGCTAGCTTGAATCATGAAACCCTACATCACAATTGTTAGCTCAAAAACAAACATGATGCATAATGATTTTTACATGATGCTTGGTACTTGAATTATGTTCTAGATCACTTGATAATCAGCCCTTGAATTTTCTTGAATTCTCTTGTGAACTCAACTTTGCTATAAGGATGCTCATTCAACTTGCTAGGTGTAAAATGAGTGAAAGAAACTTGTATTTATACTTGTTTATGCCAAATTTCTTAAAATTACAACACTACAAGTTGACATCAGATCTAGGAGGATAAAATCTTGCCAAGAATTTGAATTAATTTTAACTTTGGGCCACATGGGACTCATACACCAAAAGTGGCGTATGAGTCCCATTAGGCATAATTATGGGACACATTTTCAAAAATGCTTAGAAAGATATGAAATCCAGATCGGGACCCAAAACACTAGGTGAGACTCATATGCCCAAGGTGGTGTATGAGTCCCATATCACTAAATTTGGGCCACACAACCTTAAAACACTTGAATTATGATTGGATGTTGATATATGTCAGGATTATCCTCAAAAAGATGCATTAAATGAGGCTTGTGGATGTAAAATAAGGCCAATTAAAGCATAAAGAAGCCCAATTATTTCACAAAACCCTAGAAAAGTGTGAAAGTGTGTTACAAAACTTCACAACACCCTAAAATAAGTGAACCACTAATTTTTGGGTTCCTATGACTTATTTAGCTCTTCTAGGGTTTTTCACCTAAAAGGAGAGAGATAGGGCCCAAAAAATGCTAAGGGTTCATTCAAATTATGTTATGTGTGATGTTTTATAAGCTAAATGAAATGAAATAAATTCAATTGAATGATTTAAATGAGTGATAATGAATGCAAAACTAAGATTTAAACTATGTTTGAAAACATGCTATGATATGCAAACAATGAACTAAATGATGAAATAATGCAAAACAAAAAGAAATGGGATGAAACGAAGTGCACCTAGGCAAGATTTGATGATTCTGGAATGTTGTGAATGTTGTATGAAATTATTGAAAATCCACAGTGGGACTCATTCGCCCAAGGTGGCAAATTAGTCCTGCTACTAGTGAAAAAGTGTCAGAAACAGGTTTCTGACTATCAGGATCCAGAATCTGACAAAATTCATATTTTCAATCTTAAGGTGGGACTCATTCACCACTAGTGGTGAATTGGTCCTCTCCCAAAATACTGAGAAATCAGGAGGCAACTCTGCAACACCAGATCTGGAAATGTCTGCTTGTAAGGTTGTCGAAGTCAATTCTGCAGGAAACGGATAGAAAATCTTCTCCAAGCTTAAAATAGAGTTGATTTGACTTGAAGCACCTAGTTGATTTGTTGACCAATCTTCAACACCAAAATTCTTGTTAAATCTGCACACAAAAGTTTGCAAAACACACATGCAATAGGGGAAAAATGGTTGAGGGTTAGCAAATAGGGGTTTTCCTTAGTCAAACCCCACTTTTGGTAATCAAACCCTTAATGAAACAATGAAAGGAAAGAGAATGATAAACTAACAACATGCAAATTCTATCAACTTACCAAACCCTTGATGATGCAAATCTGAAGTAATGTCAATGGATGCTCCAGAGTGCTTGAATAATGCCTGCTAAGATGTTGTAAGATGCTTGAATGCTTGAGATTGCTTGAATAACTAAGAGATGTAAAATGAGGTGAAAATAACTTATTTATACAATCTTGTGCCTTAGTTACCCGTTCATACCTCATCACAAGCCGACATCAAGTTTTTTTGAATAAAAACCCAAAAGGAATTTTGAAATTTTTTGAATTTGGAGCTAAGGGGGACTCATTCACCACCCATGAAAAATGGGTCCCACCTAGGACCTGAAAATGGGTGTCGAGAATTATCTTGTATTTAATGTTGTTTGTCAGGCTATCATTCAAAAATACACTTAATTAAGCTTTATGAGGGCATAAAGGGACCAAATAAAGCATAAGAAAGGTGTAAATAGTGAGGTTATGCCTAGAAAAGCATGAAATCTTGTTAAAAGACTTTACAATACTTCAAAATAGGACTTGTTTAGTGATGAAAAGGTTATTTTTAAGTGAATTGTAATGAATAGAGTCTATAAGAGTGTAGAAATGTCTTACAACACTTCACAATACCTTCACAAGACATAATTATTTGAATTTTAGTACCTAAATATGTACGTTCAAACCATGTTACAACATAAAATTAAAGAAAATTAGATCAAAGACCATGAAACAAGACCTAAAAGGCCATGAAAATGACAAGGGGCCATTTTTCTATGGCACATTTAGCCCCCAGTTTAGTGAGAGGATGAACTTGCTTCAAATTCACACTAAATTAGCCATGAACATTGAGGGGAGGGTTCAAATGTACTTATGTTATCAAGATGGAATGACAACAATCAAGAGAGATGATCAAGCCCCCAAGATGAAGATCCCATGGAAAACTAAGCATAAGAACAAAGGAACGTGCACAAGTGTTGAGAATTGGATGAAGCTCTGATCATCAGTCCAACTAGTTGTGGATTAGATCTAGGCTAAAAGAGAATGTATACTCACTCTGGGGTGACAGAACACATGATGATCTACCATGTGAGAAGGCCCAAATGTACTCACTCTGGGGCCATGGAACTTATGGTTGTCTGCAGGGTGAGAAAGCCCAAAAGGTAAGATACATACGCTAGTTGGTATGCACTCACAAACACAAAGGTGGCTATGGGGAAAAGTCATGTCGCTAGGTGGGCTTCCCACTCAACCATATCAAATTTATACCTTATGATAACTTTAACAAGGTGCCACAAGGAAAAATGAAATGTCAGTTTGTGCTTCATGAGACAAGAAAAGTTTTGTATGCTTAGAACTCATGAACAAAAAGCAAGGTACCATAGGCATGCAAGTTGTGTTATGCAAGGTGGAAAAAATACAAAATGTAAAAATGTAAAATGTAAAATGTAATGTAGAATGTGAGAGATGTTCAAAGGAGCCTTGTTAAGTTTATGCAAGGTCAATCACTTAGGAAACATTGTATCTAACAAGAGAGGACCAATTAAAGAATAGTATATTCACAACTTAGGGGATGCAATGCATCACATTAGGCCACCAAGAGGAATGTAATATGCTAAGATAGATCACACTTATGCAGGATATTACACCCAATTTCATCCACAAAGTGACAAACGCATCACATAAATGACAAGGCTACACTCCGAACCAAGAATGCAAATGAATTATGGTAATGTATGCCCCCCACTTTAAAGGAATTTCTACACACCATTATGTGAGCAATTACTTTATATTAGCAAAGGGAAAATGCAAAAGGAAAACGAGAGCCAACTTGGAAATCCCTATGCCAAGTCATATGTTTTGAAGTTAGGTTGTTTCATGTCAAGGAAAATGAAAGACAAAGAAAGGGAGTTGCCCCCCAAAAAAGAAAGCACACCAAATACATAAGGGATCTATGTATTTGGGGTCAGTATGTTCATTGCTGCAATGTTTTTATGAAAGAGCTTAGAACTATCATCATTCCCCAAAGCACATAAAACTAGAAGAATGACACAAAGAGAGTGAAAACAAAAGAAAAATGAAGTTCATTTTGAGTCAACATGAAAGATACATTATGGTCTCAACACTTTGCATCATCCCCAAAAGGAAAACACAAGAGAAAAGAAAGAAAATGAAAAAGGAGAAAGAAAATGAAAGAGATTTTGGGTCAACATGAAGGAGACATTACAGTCTCAATGTCTTGTGTCATCCCCAAAAGGAAAACAAAAAACAAAAAGAGAAAAAGACAAGGACCTTTTCAGTCAACATGGAAGATACATAGGGCATCTCTATACTTTGCATCATCCCCGAAAGGAAAACATAAAATAAAAGCGAAAAAGCGAGGATGCACAACAAATAGAAGAATAGAAGGACAAATAGAAGAAGTATACAAAGAGAAGGAAACATCAAACACGCGTTACGAGGGAACACAATACACACATGAAAGAAAAATCAAAATAAAAGAAACATACAAAAGGCTAGCATATAAAATGCAAGTCAACCATCTAACAAGTCATCTACCTCCCAATCATGTTTAGTGTAATGCGAGGGTGGTTGACTATCCAAAGGAAGAATTGCAAGTGTTGAACTAGGAGTGGTACCAAGTTCTTCACTTGGTTGAGAGGATTTATCTTTTAAGCTCATTGTAGATGAAAATAAAGATTTTAGGTCATTGTGTACTTCTTCATCTATTTTGGAAATCTCCACATCATCATCATCATCAAGATTGATGACAATGGGAGGAATAAGGGTGATTTCTAAGGATAGATGTAGCAAAATTTGTGGCTATTGGATTTGTTTGTTTTGTTGTGAAAGTTGCACTGGACTATCTTGTGGTAGGTCAAGAGGAGGGTGGTCATCTATTACTTTTGTCAAAGGTGGAGGTTTATTTTCTTTATTTTCTTCTAGGGGAGAGTGATGAGCAAGGAGACGATGACGACGCCTACGTTCCCTAGCACCGCGGTTTCGTTTAATTATGTTTTGAAGTTGTTGAGGTGTAAGAATCGATTGAGTCATCATAGGTTCTTCTGCTTCTGAAGAGGGAGGAACAAAAGAAACCGAGGAAGATGGGTCAATCACTTTCTCTTTTGCTTTATACACTTGTTTAATACGAGGAGGCATGACAGGATTGGTTTCATTTTCCCTTGGTCGTTTAAACGATGGTGGAGAAGTGTGTAAGGATGGTTGTTCAGGAGGTTGTGTGGTTTGCTCAATGTCAGACTCAAGTTGAAGCATGGTTTCATCTATGATAGGAGGTGTGAAAGTGGATGGGGATGTGTTACGAAGAGACAATCTGGCTATCTTTTTGGCTTTAAACTTTTGATAGGCTATGAAAAAGAAGTCCTTTCAAGGGGTGATGGGTTCCATGGGTTCAGTCCAAAAGGCTTCTAATGAAAAATTACCTTTAGAAGATAAGGGATTAAAGCCACTATGGTGTATGGTGAATATCTCATTGCCATGTGAAAACTTCAAACACTTGTGAACCACTGATGGGACTGCTTTCATTGAGCGAAGCCAAGGGTGGCCTAGTTGTAAATGAAATTGGTCAAATTGTGGAATAATTGAAAATGTTACCTCCAAAGTTTTAGGTCCTATCTGTAAGGGAAGTACGATCAATCTGATCATAAGGCATGCAAAACTAGTATGTTTCTTAATCCATGCAATTGGTTTATTATAATCATCTTGATATAGATCACGTAATACTAGAAACTCTTATGTGATCACGTTCTTGCCACAAATGGGATCTATTAATATCCCATTTGTGGGCTTATCATAGATTCTTCTAGCTATGTAGAGAGAACCATCAAGAATTTTTTGTAGTATGTATTTAATGGAAAAAGTGATATCAAGAGATTTAGTGGTTTGGCCCTTACGAGGGATAATGTCTATTGCACCCACAAGTTTATCCATAGGACTATCTTGGGTAACAGGTGGAGTTGTATCATGTTTTTCATTATTTGTATCAACATCCATTACATTAGTGTTTGAAGGTTCACTAGCCTTGACAAATGAGGTAGTGTGTTTAGGCGTAGGGTTGGTGAAAATTTGTAAATTTTGGTTAGGGGGTGAAATGGACTTATTGCCTTGATCATTAACACCCACAATGGACAAATGGCCTGAATCAATGAGGTCTTGAACTAGATGTTTTAGACACTTGCAGTGTTCAGTGTAATGTCCATTTTGGTGATGAAAATGACAATAAGCATTAGGTTTGAAGGTGGATGGTAATGGTTGATTTAGATCAAGTGGTCTAACGAGTGGCAAAGTGAGCATGTGTTGTTGAAGTAATTGGTTCATTGTGTTATGAAGGGTATCGGGTGAGTAAATTGTCTCTTCGGGTCCCCATAGGTGTAAGGCACCATTGTTTTAACAATTTCCACTTGATTTGGAACTGGTTGGGTTGGTGGTTGTGGTTGTGAAGGCAGATTGAATTGTAAGAAGCCTTTATCTAGTTTGTGAAAATTTTAATTGTTGGGTTGATTGTTGTGTTCAGGATTTTTAGCTCAATTAGAAGTGGATTTACAACTTGAAACTGAGTTATGGTATTCACACAGGGTTGTACATAAATGCATAAATGAAGAGAATTTCATCATGGTTAGTTTATCCTCAAGTTTTGTGTGCAATTTTTTGATAAACATCTTTTGCAGATGTGCATCAGGAATCTTGTCATCAATTTGAGCATATAAGGATCAGTATCATGAGATAAAATCAGTTACTTTTTCATTTGTTTTTTGTCTACATCTCATGCAGTTAGCTATTGTCTTTTTAGGTCTCATGTGAACTTGAAAGTGACTTATGAAAGCATCCACCAATTCATTGAAGGATCAGATGGACTGATTGGGCAAGTTGGAAAACCACTCTAATGCAATATCTTTCAAGGTCCTTGGAAACAATTTGGCTAAAATTTTATCATCAAGGACAAAATCACTACATAAAGTTGTATAAGCATTAACATGGTTGATAGGGTATCCTTTACCTCTGTATTTCTCAAATCGAGGCATTTCTATCACTTGTGGCATCGGAGTGCATAATATTTCTAAGGATAAGGGGCTATTACAGACATGATATGTGGGTGGAGCAGTTTGACCTTGGCTAATGGTGGAAAGTTGGTGTTGCATGCATGAAACAATGTTAAGGAGTTGTGTAAGAATAGGGTCGAGGTAAGTGGTTTGAGGTGGAAGGGAAAATGGTGATGGAGTGTAGGAAATGTTAGGGGAAGTGAAAGGAATACTAGGGGGTGTGAAGGTGGTGAAGGGGACTTGCAATGCCACAAGAGAAGTAGGAATGATAGTTGGAATCGGGAAAGAAGTAGCCGCATAATTAACTTGGTGCATAGTTGTGGTAACATGCGGATTGGTATAAGTTGGTATGGATGCTATGGTTGAAGGGGGAGGAATTTGAGGTCCTCCTTGGCTTACAGGAATGTTTGAGGATTTGGTATTAGAAGAGGCACATTTATTGTAAATCTCAGCAATTCTCTTCATCACTTTCAAGCCATCATCACTTTCAATCAAATGATGAATATTTTCAATGGTGGGTATGGCAGTGGTGGAAATGTTTTCAAATGACAAGTCTTGTTATAAATGTGCAAAATCTTCATGAATATTAATGACCTTTTCTTGCGGGACGGAGTTTT
>VDFB02295049.1:0-10698 GCA_007258455.2 Sequoia sempervirens
TAACTCCAAATGCGCATCGAAGTATACTTCAACCCATATCCAGCATTGCCCGCGCCAGAAGTATCTCAGGATATGTTTGGCTGCAACAAGATGTATCTGTCTCGGATCACACATAAACTGGCTAAGTGCACTTACTGCATAGCAAATATCAGGTCTAGTGTTAACTAGATACATCAAGGATCCAATCAGCTGTCTGTACAGTGTAGGATCCACCAAATCTGAACTAGCTACAGCCTCCTTCAGTTTATGAAGATTGGTCTCCATGGGAGTAGACATGGATTTGCAATCCATCATGCCAAATCTCTTAAGTATGTCAATGGTGTACTTCCCTTGATTTAAAATCATACCGTCTGGCCTCTGCCAGACTTCTAAACCAAGGAAGTAATGCATGAGCCCAAGGTCCTTCATCTCACATTCAGAAGTTAAATCCTTCTTACATTCAAGAATCAGGTGATCTTCTCCAGTGAGGATTAGATCATCAACATATAAAACCAAAATTAGTGCATCACCATTGATTACCTTGAAGTAGAGATTTGAATCAGCATCATTCTTCAAGAAACCCAATCTTGATAGATACTGATCAATCCTTTCGTACCATGCACGAGGAGCCTGCTTAAGACCATACAAGGCCTTCTTCAACTTGCAAACATGTGACTCCTTCCCATGAGTCTCAAATCCATCAGGTTGCTCTATGTAAACCTCTTCCTCAATTACTCCATTAAGAAAAGCTGTCTTCACATCCATCTGGTGAATCTTCCATCCTCTAGATGAAGCAATAGCAATGATGGTTCGGACAGAAGTGTAGCGAGCAACAGGAGCAAAGGTCTCATCATAGTCAACTCCCTCTTTCTGAGAAAACCCACGAGCCACAAATCTTGCCTTGTATTTCTCAATGCTTCCATCTGCAGCGTGTTTAATCTTGAATAGCCATTTAGAAGATACCACAGACTTGCCCTTGGGTCTAGGAACGATATCCCAAACATCATTCTTGAGAATTGACTGATACTCCTCTGTCATAGCATCTCTCCAAACTTGAAGACTGGATGCTTCCTCAACACAGGAAGGCTCAGATTCTATAATCTGACTCATTAAGGCAACATAACTGGAGAACTTATGTGGCTTTTTGCTTTCTCTGAATGTGCCTCTAGGAGCTGCAAATTTTTCAGCCTCTTGCATAGTGCGACTAGCCCATAGAGGTCTCTTCCTCCCAATAGTAATGTCAGTAGGTCCATCAGTAGGTTCCAGGGGTTCAACTGGATCAAGATTTTCCTTTGGTTCCATTGTCTCCCTCTGAATCTCAGGAGTATGGTCAACCTCCATGTCCTGAGGAGACTCTTCATTATCAATCTCCCTATGAATCCCTCTGGATCTCCTGAATGCAACATCTTCCTCGAATGTGACATCCCTACTGATCTCTATCAATTTCTGACCTGGAATATAAATTCTGTAAGCTTTTGATGTCTCACTGTAGCCCACAAAGATTCCCTTCTTGTCAGAGGGCTCCAGTTTGGTTCTCTTTTCTGGGAACATGAACATAGACAGGACAACCGAAGATCCTCAAATGGCTGACTTCAGGCTTCTTCCCTGTAAAGGCTTCTTCTGGAGTCATATTCTCCAGGATCTTATGAGGGCATCTGTTCTGAACATATACTGCTATCCTAGAAGCTTCTACCCATAGGAAGGTTTGCAATTCTTGATCATGGATCATGGCCTTTGCTGCTTCCACAATTGTCCTGTTCTTCCTTTCGGCAACACCATTTTGTTGAGGATTATAGGGAACACAGAGCTCCCTCTTAATCCCTGCATCAGTACAAAAGTTTCGAAAACTACTAGAGGTGTATTCTCCACCATTGTCAGATCTGAGAACCTTAATTCGTTTACCAGAAAGATTTTCTACTAAAGCTTTAAACTCTTTAAACCTATCCAGTACTTCCTCAGATTCTTTAGATTTCAAAAAATAAATCCAAGTCTTCCTAGAGTGATCATCAATAAAGAGAACATAATACAAAAAACCACTCAAAGAAGGAACAGACATAGGACCACATAAATCAGAATGAATTAGGTCTAAAATACACTTAGATCTATTTTCTCTACTATGAAAGGGGGCTTTTATGTTCTTACCTAATGCGCAGCCCTTGCATGTACCTTCGTGCTCCTGGTTGAATCTAGGAAGGCCTGTCACCATCTTCTCCATAATGGGTAGAGCTCGGAAGTGCAAGTGAGCCAATCTCCGATGCCAAAGATCACAAAGACTGGAGGAGTCATGAACCAATGCTTGTAGAGGATGTGAGCAAACCTTGTAGAGGTTATCATATCTAACTCCAATTACTTGAGCATCCTTGAAGTTAGAGTTCTGCATCCACACTAGAACTTTGCCTTTGGAGAAGGCAATTTGATATCCTTTATCTTCCAAAGCTGAAATAGAAATAAGATTACGCTTGATTCCGGGAACATAAAGAACATTACCCAATTGAAACGATATGCCGGAATCCAAGTGAAGTGTGGAGGTCCCAATTCCCTTTACGGAGTAGCTAGCATCATCTCCAATGATGACTTGTTCAGAAGAATCCTTTTCCACCAAACTCGATAGGTGCTCCTTGAATCCGGTTATGTGACGAGAAGCACCACTGTCAATTATCCAGGTGTTGGTGTTGGAAGGTATGCAGCTTGATAATGCTGAATGAGACATGGAATCACTTGAACCCTCAACCTTCAAATCATACACCATCTTGACAAGCCTGATCAAATGAGATCAGCTGAGTGCAATAATCTGATCACGATCCTCAAACCCGCTCTGATACCATGTTGAAATTATATGAACAGATTAAGTGCACAGGAAATAAATCAAAAATCAGACAAGATAACACAGTATATACCCTAGGAAAACCCTCCTCTTGAGGGAGAAAAACCCAGCAACAAAGATCTCTCTTATATTTGATGCAATAGTGGCAGATTTACAAAATACAATAAGGTCTAACACAAGACCAATAACAGATATCAAGCTCTAGATCACACCTGATAATATAGAATGCAGATCTAATAATGTTTGCTTAGCATTGTGGTCTTCAACTCTCAGACTTTGACAACACTTGACAAAACCGATCTGATAAATTCGCAATTTGATCACTGATGAGATCGCACTTGTATGGAATCACAGAACCAGTGTATGCGCACACAGATCTCAGATGAATTCGCACTGTTCCTTTGCATAATCCGCACCTTGACACAAGTTCAAATCGATAGAGATGATATGCAGTCTCTTATTCGCATCTAGAACCTATTCGCACTTGATGGAGATGGAGTCGAGCTTCTTTATTGTGTTCGCACTTGAGAATAATAATCTCTGGAAAGAACTTTCTTTTCTATATATACAAATGAATAACTAGACTGAGCATATGTATAGGAACCGAAGCCTTTGATGTCGGCCTCTTACAAGATCTCATATCTTTTTAATTAAGTCGGCCATGCCAAGCGTGGTAAATGACTTTTATGAGTTTCGAATTATACATGTCGGCCAAAGCATGAGACACAAAACAATAAAAGGTAAATTGAATAGCCAACGGCTATATTCAATTACAAGACTTTCTCGAGGAAGTAGGCTGGAAGAATCAACTTGGCTGCTACTCTTGCATGTGCACTATGAGTGTTTCCTTTTGTAGATGAAGCCATACTTGTTGCTAACCTTGAACGGCTATATTTTTTGATTGTGGCTCTACTTCTATTTGGCATTAATCTTCTACAGAATGGTTTCCACTGTTGTTGAATGCATTCAATGAACTTTGTCACCTTTCCTACTTTGTGTTGAGCTAAAGAAAAGAGCAATTTTTAGTTGTTTTGCATAGAGCCCTATTATAGCGATGCTGCATGAAAGGAAGACTTTTATCTCTAGTGCAAGCTTCTTGGAATTTTACATTTTGAGAAGATGCACGGTCATCCTAATTATTACTTTCAGTTCTCCACTAATTTGAGGATAGAATGCAATAGATTTTGTCAACTTTATGCCCATTATTGACCAATGTGTTATCCAGAATTGGCACAAGAATCATGTGTACCAATCAAATGTGATGATAGATAGTGATTTGAAGTGAAACGTACAATTGAATTTTTCTTGATATGAGCTCAGGTTTTTATGTCACAAGAATTGCCATCTTTGAAAATCTAAGAACTAGTATATTATTACCAATTTTTGCCAGTGGGTGGAATTTAAAGGAAACCCATGGAAATTGACTCCAAAAGCTCATTTGGCATCAACAAAGGAGTATATCCCTTGCTTTTTGTTAGCCAAGTGGGGAGTAGCAGTTGGAGTTCAAGCTTTGATTGTATATAATAAAAATCTGATCTAAAATGTGGTGTAAGAGTTACTTTTTCAAAATTGCAGGAGGCTTTTCAACTCCAAAATGACTTGCAACATCATTGAAGTGAGCATCCCATATTGGCTTCTGCTGTTGTCATGGCTATGCAATGCTTGATAAATATTTACAAAGTTTGAATCAATTTTATATAACTCCAGCCAAGTGTTGGTTTCATGTCCTCATACATCAAGCATGGAGAGAAGATGTGGATTGGGGTTTTGCTCAAACAATCTGTTTCTGGATTGGCATGCACCTTCTTATTTGTGATGTTCAAGTTGAACCGTGGAAGATATGTAGACCATTTTTAGTACCAGTCTTACTGCAACTTGTTCTGCATTGCAGAGCTGCAATTTTTGTGATGTGTAGGGATTATGGTCTCCTTTTCCATAATATAGTGCTTACTGTACTTACCAGTTTAAGGTAATAGCATAAAATCCTAAGTGTCGCATGTGGGATATTCTCTCTTTGGTAATTGGATTGGGGTTTTGCTCAAACAATCTGTTTCTGGATTGGCATGCACCTTCTTATTTGTGATGTTCAAGTTGAACCGTGGAAGATATGTAGACCATTTTTAGTGCCAGTCTTACTGCAACTTGTTCTGCATTTGCAAGAGCTGCAATGTTTTGTGATGTGTAGGGATTATGGTCTCCTTTTCCATAATATAGTGCTTGCAATGCTTACCAGTTTAGGTAATAGCATAAATCTCGTGGTCACATGTGGGATATTCTCTCACTTTGGTAAGTACTGGATGATCAAATTGAGTAGTGATTGCTCCACACAAACATTCAAATGTGTATTAGTTTCAATCTCAAATGGTTGCTGAAGGTCAGTAAATGCAAACACCATTGTTGAAAGAAGTGTGCATTTCAATCCCTCAAATTCTTTCTGTTGTGCAACCAACTAGCTGCATGTTACTTTTGTATCACGTATGGTGACTTGATTTAGTGTTCAAATGATTTGGGAAAAACCAAGAACAAACTTCTGATAGAAATTTGCCAAATGCAAAATATGCCAGGTTCCATGAGGGTCTTTGGCATAGGCCCTTCCTGAATGATGCTCATCTTGGATGGATCTACATGCAATCCATGCACATCAATGATATATGTTAGGTATTGTATCTTTTGCATTGCAAAATAACATTTCTCCATGTGGGCATACAACTTTGGACCACCACAAGGCTGAACCGCCATATGCAGTATCCACAGTCCCCTGTTGCCATAAAAAGGAGTGATGGGAAGTTGAGGAGTGGAAATGTTCTGGTGTTTCCAAAAAATGGTGGAAACTATTGGCAGAAGGATAGACGTAAAGGGAGCACCAAAGCCTTCCTGAACCTTAGGTTGGTGCTGCCTTCCCTGGTATTCATGGTCCCTGCCACTGCTAAGTGATTGTAGGCTTGGCTCTGATACTGCTGATTTAGGGCCCAGGTCTGCTTCAGGTGCATCACACTTAAAATGGATTAAAATGTTTTATGAATAGAAATGAATATAAGAGTGATAGGGAGCAAATATCAAATCAGAATATTATTTGACAAGAGTGTAATGTCCCCTTTTTGAAATAAGAATTTAATAATAAATAATAATAACAAAATTAAAATATATAAAACAAAGTAAAAATAAAATATAATATAATTAAAATTTAATTAAGTTTAATGAATGGTCAAAAGGCATGAAATGAAGAGGTGTGACTCCCTCAAACATGAAGTTTAAAAGGGAGAAGAGTTCATTTGAAAAGGAGGAGGAAAAAAGTAAGGAGCATATGAATCAAGGAGGGATTAATGGAAGAAGAAAGGAATGGGAAGAAAATAAGGAAGTGACTCTTTCAAAGGGCAAAAATTATGAAGGGTTGTACTCTTTCAAAGGGTGGTAATTGTGAAGGGTTGCGACTCTTGCAAAGGGCAGACATGATGAAGAGGTGTGACTTCTCCCTAACATTGGAAGATATAAAGGGTAGAAGGTTTCATTTGAAGAGGACATGCAAGAGAGATCAATTTGAAAAAATAATTTATTATTCCCAAAAAGGCAGCAATGAAGGGTGGTGACTCTTTCACCAATAAAGTAGAAAAGAGAAATCATTCCAAGCATTCAAGGATCACTAATCAATCATCACTCGCCAATGCATCAAATCAGCACTCATTCAATCATCACTCATGAATCCATCAAATCAATCATCAATTATCAAATCAAGCAAACAACCAATCAGCAAATCATCATCATAAATTATCAATTCATTCAATCAATCAATCAAACATACAAACATCCATCATTCAACATCAACTATTCAAGCATCATCCATTCTAGCCTTGAATCATCCAAATATCAATCATTAAGCCAACGATCATTCAAATATCAATCAGTAAGACCAATCATCCAAGACATCAATATGCAATTAAAAGAATTCAAAAATCAAATTGAAGAATAATTTTAGAATATAAATTAAGAACAGCCATATATAAATGTTGTAAAAATTAAGTTATTGCAACCATGTTTGGAATCAATGTGAAACATGTGATAGGGAGATGCAGCAGTACTGGTTCCCTCATCAAGTACGCCAACCCCAAGATGGATGTGCCATGCTTGTGGGCCAAGGGGCCAAATGACTCAAAGGCCTATTATGTGCCCTTGGGCTTGGTTGAGGAGGATAGTCTCCCGGCATCCTATCAAGCTTTTCCATTGGATGCTTAATATGGTTGGCTATTGGAAATAAACTATGAGATAGATATGAATGAATTTAGGATATTTTGATTTCAATAGAGATATATTTGTATATGATCATAGATCCTTGATATTAATGCTTTGATGTTAATTAATTAAGATTTTCTCTAAATTGTATTGCAATTATGTAATTTTATAGAATTCTATTTGTAAATAAATTGCATTTGTTGGAATTGTTATTTTTTGGGCAAAATCAGGTATATCCTTGAAAGGGGACATTACAAAGAGAGGATTCAAGAACTCTACCAAACCTTGCTAGAACAGTTTTGAATGAGATTCGAGAGAGTAGTTGTGTGCCACAAGATGTCAATGCTCTGCAGTACAAAATTCTATTAAATAGTAGCAATATTACATACAAGTGAAGAAGATGAAGTGGTGTCATGATATTTACAAGAAATGCAATTGTTTGCCTTCTGTTTGTTCATCTTTTTGTTTCATTATTTTTTATAAATGCTTCAGAGAAGCTGCATTCATTAAGGATGACACCATCAGAGCTGGCATGAAAGAAGAGGAGCTAGAGCTTTGGGATATCACTACACGTTCTTTGGAGGGTCACAAAGTTTGCAGTGAGATGACATATGTCATAGAGTAACATTGTTGCACCACTAGCTGATAAAAGTGCCAAATACTTGTAGATCATATAGGGTCATGTTTATAGAAGCTTGGCAATAAACCTTGTGACCATTGCAATCTAGTCATTGAAAAGGATGCATGATTAGGTTGTTAAAATCATAGGTGTTCTTGAAACCTAAGTTGTTGACTAAGAGTTGGGCTTGGGTATGTAGGTAAGATACTCCGATATGGCAACTTTTTTTTTGGGCTGGGTACATCATTACAAAAAAATATAAAAATCATAAATATATGCATATTTGCAACCTAAAATCAGGAGTTGAGTTAAGAATACCACATATAAGATTTCAATTTTGGGTGGATCTTCCTTGGATAACTAGTGGCAAAGAAAGAGCCACCCCCTAGCTTGCTTGTAATTTCATAACTCTGAAATAATGAAGTTTCTTACATCATCCTTGAGTGACAATCTTTCAATGCTTGTAGAGAGGCCCTCCATAACCTCCCCATTAGCATTTTTGAAACTATTGAAGAAGAAAATCTTGGGATTGAGGTAATACCTCATTGCATGAAAGGGTTGGAGGAGTTGATTGCTCCACCTCTAATCAATGATCTCCCAAATGGGATCAATTGTATTTCTATCCCCTTCTAATATTTTTGGATAGCTTCTTTGGCCCTATCCATGGCCTCATAAATGTATCTCATTGTGTTTTGGATATGTTGAGTCTAATCACACTTGACTTACAAACATCTACTTCAAGGATGTCAATGAATTACAAATGCTTTGCAACATTAGAAATTTAGTTGCAAACTTTGTGACATCCAGTCGCACAAGCTCTTTTCCCTCGGTATGATCTTTTATCAAGTTGAGAACTCAAGGGCGATTATAAATATATTTTGTGATGTTCCTTGTATCTCACCCAATCAATTTTTCCCATGTCCTCCAAAAAAAGGTTAAGGCAATCAGCTACGCAAGGGGTCCAAACGTGTGACAAATGCCTCTCTTGAAGCAATCTTCTAGCCACTATGTATGTTGTTGCATTGTTAGTGGCAACTTGCATAAACATTTTGTATGCCCTCCTCTAAAACAATCTCTTCGACATCAAGCTCAAATTTTTTGTATTCTTTATTTTGTTGGAGGCACCAAATCAACTCACCATTTGAAGCCACCAAAAACTTGATGGGGTGCGTTTCCTTCCATCCATCCACCCATTTGAAAGAATCGTGCATTTGAACTTTTGTCACTACTACTTTGATTTTCCACATTGGTCTTTGCATCTGCAATAGCATTTTGGAGCAACCTCCCACTTAACTCTTGGAGAGGGCGCCTTATACCCCTACCTTGCAATTGTCAATGCTATCACCAAAATACTACTTAGTATGGGCTCTTTACCATGTTGAAGGGAAGGTTGGTTAAATACCAAAAATGTTGTGCATGCCTTATTTGTAGGTGCACGCTTGCACCTTGTAGTGAAGGTTGTATTCTAGGCATGTTTTTGGGGGTAAAAAGGTCCTTTGATTAGGCTATGCTTGATCTGGATGAGATGGATGTGCCACTTATGTGTGGATTGTGATTGGAGACTAGAATACTTGCTGTATCTACTTTGACTTTTGCTGTCAAATGAGGATTAAGAGTGGCTGCTATGGTTGCTTGTGCCCTTGCCTCTAATTTCTTCTCATCCAACAATGCAAGAAGTGCTTGCATCTTTCATCTTGCCTCTTCTGGGGAATTTTCACACAACTTGGTGTCACAATTAGGATTGCTTGCAATATGGTAATTGACATGATTGATGCCTCCATTAAGCTTCTTTATGTAGAAGATAGAAATTATACTCCCAGCCACCAATTCCATTACAACATATTTCCTAGTGGAGTCACAACTTCCAATAGGATGACTTCCATTTCCTAAGTCTGAACCTACTACAGAGCTAGATGCCATTGTATACCAACTTGCAATATTAATAAAGACAAAATATTACATTTAAAAAAATACATCAATTTGAACATGATTTAAAAAAAAAAGTCATGTAAATACATTTGGAATGCAATATGGTAATTAGATAGTGATCGCATTAATTAATTTGACACAAACAACATGCTTTTACTGTAAAATGTAAACCCTATATTTGGGGAAAAGTTAAACAATTTCATTCACAAAAAATTGTGTAAATCAGCAATAAAATTTATATTAATTGAATCCAATGAAATTGAATTTGTAAAATTTAAAATTTACAAAGAATTTAAAATGGTAGAAATAAAATTTGCTCTTTGAATCCATTATAAAATCATTTCAATTTGCTCAACAATGCTTGAAATGCCAATGTGGCTCTTTACTTTGGGCGAATAGGGCTTATGAAGCCAAAAACTTGCATTTTTCCTACATGCGCCTTTTCTTTTTTCTACATGGGGCAAGTTTTGCACTTGGACTCACCAAGTACTCACATGAGTTTAGTGCAAACTTGCCAAAAAAAATTCCACTAAAACTTGGCAATTTTTCTTGTTAAAACTCGACACTGCAAAGTTTTGGCAAGTACTTAGTGGCTTGCCGAGTACTTGGTGAGTAGTGAAATTATGGTTTCAATTATCTTAAGTAGCTCCAATTGTGAGAATGATTTGAAAATGGCCCATTCATGTGGTGGTTTGTGATGAACATGTGGATCTCTTTGGCTTCAACTCAGACTTGTTTGATCCAATCTATTTTCTTTCCCAACTTTTATATCATGAGGTTGATTGAGTGAACACCACAATGAGCAAGAAATATATGTGAATAGTTTGCCTCAACCAACATGCCAATCAATCAACAATTCTGTGTTGTTTGTTATGACTTGGCAAGATTTTGAGAACCTAATTCCTCAATCCACTTTATAAGGATGCCAGTGATAAATTGTACATCCTTCACTTGCCCCTTTTAGTTCACATATTTTAGAAACATTGCTCCTTTTAAACACATTGCAATCACATTGATCAATGATCGATTTTTTTGGCATCTTTCCATCCATGAAAATGATGGACACCTCTATATAGTTTTCACAAATGCTTAATGGGATCCAATGAAGTTTTTTATATTT
>VDFB02295050.1:0-41169 GCA_007258455.2 Sequoia sempervirens
TCTTAAAACCAAGTCCACCAAAAACCATGGTAGGGAAAAACCAATTTCTCCCGTTATAAAATCAATCACTACAATATGAAAAAACTAAATAATATCTTTGATCCAAGTGAAGAATTGGCACACATCCCCAAAACTATCACACCCCATTTGACATGCAAGATCCTCCATTATCTCTCCTAGCACCTAGGAATGGGAAAGTGGTGTAAATGAAGTCAAGTCAAAATATAACCACCATCATTATGATCCACCTACCTTGTTAATACCACTACAACTAATATTTCAAGTTATAAGGATAAATAATAAAATAGTAATATCTTTCAATCACTTGCATGGACATCCAAGTACACATTCTAAGATGTTTGAAGATCCAAAATTAGTATATGATGAATACAATTAAATATCATACTATTTGAACATTCGTCCACTTGATAATATACATTAAACAAAAAAATTAATAGGAACCATAAATAAATAAATTATAGGCTACAATGCCCATTGCCTCCCCACACTAAGAGAACATAATTATGCTCACTAGTTTCATTAGTGAATCTAGAACCATCTCATAAAAAATTGCTAAAAAATATAAAAAATTATATGATCATGGTACATGGGATTCCTATCCAAATAAATATCAATCTAATCAGCACATATAATATGAACCACCTTGCAATCAAAAAAAACTCTTAGGAATAATATCTATAACCATAATAACTCTTTACAACAATGTGTATTATTTATTATTTTTGTAAGTTTAGAAGTGGAAAATAAATCATGGGATATCTCTTACTCATGTAATTGAAACGAAGGGAAAGGGGATCTTCCCTAAAATGGAAAATGTGATAAGGGGATATATGCCAAAGAAAAAGGGGGTGTCCACCTAATCATAAATCCACCTTTCCCATGTTCATTAGGAAGAGAGATAGTGCCACAAATGATTAAAATTGACTTACAACCCTTAAGGAGAGTCAACCCTAGGTTTTGGACACTATGTTGCCTTGGCTTCCTTATGACAAAAATGATTGAACATCGATTTTGGGAGAAAGATAAAAGGGTTCTAACAATCAAACCTATGAGATCTAACACTTGGAATATGAAGTATTATGATAACACTATCAGAAACAACAATTAACCAGCAGATCTAAGAAGGTTAGGATGGTGTTTACATGGCTCCAAAAGTGGGTTTCAGGCTTTGTTGAAGGACATATTCACCCAAGGGCGAATGGGTATCTATATAGGGGTCTGAAAATTCTTTTTGCAGTCCTCAAATCTCGAATCTAAGCTTCTAATTCCACCAGGTTTAACTATCGAAAAGCTAGAAATAAAACCTATAGGTGAGTTTTTGTGTCTTGACAACTTTGATGAAAACTTTGAAAACTTTACAAAATTGCACTTTTGATCAACTTTCAATCCTTCTTCACCTGTAAATATACACATGCAAAGAGAGAAAATTTATTTGTTTTCGGTGGATAAGGGTTTTCCTTGGTCAAACCCTAGTTTGGTAATTAAACCTTGATAATGAAATAATGACAAAATGAAGGAATTGATGAATGAACAAAGCTTTTTGCACCTCACCAAACCCTTTAATGGCTTCCCTTAGAGGACTGAAGTCTAACACATCTCTCTAAGGATTGGATCTTGCATGAAATGGCTTGATTGCTTGATAGATCTTGATGCTTGAACGCTTGCTTGAAACTTGAAACCTACATCATAATGTTAGCTCCAAAAACATGCATGAACACACATAACTCTTAACATCATGATAGGATCTTGAATGTTGTAATAAACGATTGATAAATCTGCTCTCCAATGCTCTTAACAATATTTTTTTTCTTGTGAAATTTGAATTATGCAACTTAGATTTGAATTGATAAAAAGGCCTTGTATTTATAGGTGTTTCCTTAGTTACCTGACAATCAAACACCACAAGCCGACCTTCGCAATTTGAATTTAGATCATAAAAATGCCACCAAAAACATATTAAAAAATGGGATCCAAGACTTAAGGGGGACCCTTTCACCCTTGAGCAAATGGGTCCTAGGCCCTAAACCTAGGACACATTTTCCAATCTATGTGTAATTAAGTGTAGGCATTTATTAAATGTGGGTTTCCCTTTCAAAAAATGAAATTAATTAGGCTTGTGAGTGCATAATTGGGCCAATTAAAGGCTTAATTAAGTCCAATTAATCAAGGGGATGCAAACATAGTGTGAAAATGTAAAGGTGTACTACATTTTCCAACACTACACTAATTAATAGCACCACCAAACAAAGAAAACACAACCATTAGTGGACCTCCAACTATCAAAGTCACTAACCCATTTTGCATCAACTACAATACAATTTATTTTTCTTATTTTTGCATGCCTATTATTTTTAATATCATATCTCTTTATAGTTCCAAGTTATACTATATTTTTTTACATTTAGAGATTTATACGACTATCCATCATATTCTCTCACCTTTATGTCTGAATATCTTGGTGATTAGAAAGTGGCTATATAAGTACAACAACACTTATATTTTTCTTAATAATTTATCTATTTTTGCTAGTAGTTATTTTTCTATTTTTAGGGTGGAAACCCTATACTATCATATTTCAATTATCATAGAAAAGTTATTGTTCTAGGCAAAGCTAGATTCCCCTGGAGGTTAAAATGAAGGTTAGAGGGGTTTCCCTCTTAAACTGTGCCATCAAGCATCCTTTGTGTATGATATTATGCTTTTGCATTCCTTAGATATATTAAAAGATCCCATAGGCATTTTTAAAAGCTAGTTCTAGGAAACCATTAATTTTTTGTCACCTATGATGCATATATAAGTGGTTAGCCTAGGAAGTCACTTGTGCTATACTAGATCCACTAAGATTTTTATATTCATTGTTCAAAAGCTAGACACTCACTATAGCAAGTTTTTATTTTGCATGTCTCTTCTCCACTCTATCCTATGTGAAAGTGGAAGAATACCACTAGTGATTGTTTTTAGAATTAGCATTTAAAATAATTTACAATAATAGTACATGTAGTAGGGTTTATGTAGTATGAGCAATGTACAATTGGTGATTCTCAATTTAGGTATCATAAAACAAGTTAGACTAAATATTTTCCTCAAATGGATATAAAATAAAAACCCTAAATTAAAAAATATGTATCATGTTACAATTTTCATGCCACACTAATCATTTTGAGTTATAATTCTAGACACTTTTTTGTCCCCCAACCATTCTTCTCATGGTTGTATCAATCTGCTCTAAAATCCATGAGATGAAATAGAAATTTCCCACAATAGAAACCTAAAATTTTGGATTTGACACAAATGGTCCATGATCTTAATGTCTAAAATGTAACACTCTTCAACAAACTCAATAGTGAGTAACCCTCAAAGAGCAATGATTAATCTAGATACGTGCCCCATTGTCCAAAAATAGGATTTCCTACATTTGATAGCACTAATTCTAAGAATTGTCTTTATAAAGAAGAGGAATAGTTTAGTCTCCATAATACTTACATATCAAATAGGGTCCCTATTGCATCCTTCCATTTGGAAAAATAAATTGTCTAATGGTATTTGACGATATATAAAATATCATGATGAACCTAATTGGGAAACTTTTTTCAAATAATTTCTAGTTCAATTTGGTTGTAGCACCTATGAGGATTTTAATAGTGCCCTTACCAAACTCCAAGGATAGCAACAATTCATGAATACCAAACATATTTTTTAAAAATAGTTACTCACACTTAAGTAAATTATCTTATTCATTTTTCATGAATTTCTTCATCAATGGCCTTAGGAATCTACTCTGTGTTCATGTAAAAAATTTAATTTAACCTATTGATTTTATGTCCAATATTTGGGACTAGTAAGATTAATAGAGAATAAGAACATGACTTAGCACCATTCTTTTTAATTCTCCATTCAAGAACATGACACTGTGATACCCTCTTCCAACACAACCATCAAAAATTTCTCCAATTACATGCCTAATAGAGGCTAAAATATAATCTTGACAAGAAAATGGATTATGTTATAGTTGTAATCAAAAAATCATAAGAATCATAAATGTGTAGAAAAAATATATAACTCCTAAATGTTGAGTCACCTCCATATGTAGAGGCTTGAGAAGATACACTAAAAATCCACTTGAATAATAAATACCTACCACTAGCTCCACTCCCATGGACTTCTATCTGAAAAAATTGTATCTATGCTTTGATAGGGGAGACCACTCTAACTATGAAATTTAAAGGGTAATTCAAGAAGATTCCTCTCACAATTTTAATTCACTTAGGTAGCACACATAACTTCATTATTCTGCAAGTCACCAAATAATTTGTTTTATTTTATATCCATGCTCTACCATTGAAGTTATGGTTTCTAATAGAGGAACGTTATCTTGTAAATGTAAATTCTACAATGTTTATATTATTGTGGGTGACTATAGTCTCCATTTTGACTTATTTTTTTACTCTTGGGTGAATGTGATGTAGCTCTTGGCAGTCAATTTGTGAATACCCTTGGACCAACCTTACAAAATTTCTCTATGCTTTGGATGAAATTCTTTCATAATGGAAAAATACACATAGAAGGGTCTTAATCATGGGTTTACCAATCTTATCAACTCACTCAAATGGAGAATATTCTTAAATAATATCCCATGGGATCAGCACTCAACTCTGCTCCATTATATTTAGTCCATCTTCAAATTCTATCCACCCATGGAATCATAATAGATTTAGGATAAGAATGTCATAGCGTTTCATAATAAAATTGGGTTACCATATAAACATATTAATGATTGTCTCATTTAGCTCCTTCTAGGGAGTGTTCCTCCTAAAATTTGATCATAAAGACATTTATCCCTACAAAAAAAAATGATAATTTAGTACCAAAACTCTTTAAGTTCAACATCATTCATCTAAGAACTAATATATGTTCTACCTTTCTTCTTGTATATAAAAAATATAAGTCTTCATGACTGCATTAAATTTTGTGAGTTGAAAAAACTCTCCATCAAGGATAAATTTTATTTTCCAACAATTAATGAGTTACTTGATGAGATTCATAGTGCCCATTTTTCTCCAAATTATATGTGTTCCAAAATTATCACCATATTCATATTAAGAAAAAGTTAGCCTTATCCTCTCATGATGGTCATTATGAATTTATTGTCATTCTATTCAAGCTCACCAATTCCCTATCCACATTATAGGGATTGATGAACACTCTTTTAGCTATTCCTTTATAAATTCATCTTAGGGCGGGTGCAAAAAGATGGCGGGCCAAAAAGTGGCAAACCATCTTTGAAATTTTAAAAAATTCATAATATAAGTGTGTTATAACGTGAGCACGTTATAGTCTCTATAAACAAAAAAACAAAAAAAAAACTTTCATTTATTCTTATTTCTGCATTTTCTTATTAATCTACAGCCTACAAACCCTCAAGAGCATGATTGTGTTATAAGAGAGCTCAGTCTTTGTTGTTTCTTCACTAAATATTCACCAAACTATTGCCATGACATCGAGGAGGTCAAGGGAGTAAGTTTTTATTATTTTTTTGTGTGAATTTGTAATTAAATAGGTAGATTTTTAATATGTTTTTTGATGTAAATTTATTTAATTTTTAGGAATGATAATGCACCTCCAAACCCTCCTAAAATTCCTCTTCAAAATCTTGATTCTCCTCAACCTAAAATCCCTACTAAAGAACAAGCCCAAAAAACACCTCCAACAATTCCTCAATATGCTCCAAGAACTCAAGAAAAATTAATGGGGAAAATTGAAAAAAAAAAAAAAATTGAGAATATAATTGCAAGATTGAAAGATCCTACAAGCTCAACCTCGCATAGAGACACATTTTCTCAATCACTTGAATCAATGTTATCAAATGTAGATTCAATTAGCAAGAAAATAACTAGTTGACCAGTTGAATAAGAGACGAAAGTATAGACAATTTTATGCAAATAAATTATCTTATAAACAAGTGAAAGATGATAAAAGTATAAAATTTGACTTGTGTTCCCTATTCACAAACCCCAGAACAAATCAACCTTTACACCCTTCAAGCAAGAGGTTCCCTATCCATTGGTGCAACCGCAAACTTGGGATAAAGAACCATTTTTGGCAAAGGTGGTGGATGGTTTTTGACCATCCCCCATGCAACAACAATGAGGTGCCATAATATCTTTTGAGGAAACTATATTGTGAGTTTGTCCTCAATAAAATCCCAAACTATTTTGATATGCAGGACTTCTAGGGTAGAGGTGGGGGCTCTTCACAAGACAAAGTAGGGGCACATCTTGACCCACAAAGGCTAGCGAGATGAGCACTCGCTAGACTAGCATATGAGCATGTGGCTATCCCTTTTGTTGTGAAGGAGAGTGATGAGGTTGAGACACTGTATTCGATTAGTTCCCTGACCCAAAGCCTCACACAACATGGCAGTCATGTAGCACAGCATGAGTTGGGTGAGTCTTCGGAGAGGAGAGTTCCACCTCATATTTTTTAGGCTCACAAGACACCCTGTGGTTATGACCCCATGCATAGGGTACATCTACAACTGATCAAATGGTGATGATAGATGCCCTCCTTAATGAGGCATTCGGCCTTGATAGTTGATGAGTCTAGTTTATGGGTTAATTTTGGTAGAACTTATGATCTATTTGTTGAAGTTGTCATGGACCTTGATGTTTGAATGTTGACATTTCCTCAAAACCATAGACATTGGGCCTAATTTTATTCCTACAAATATTTAATGACATTGACATGTTATATGGACTATCTGTGTTAATTCTACATGTGGATTAATCAATGTTCTTTAAGATAGTTACAGATATGCAATTATTATGTGTACTAATATTTCCATGTAGATAAGATTTGAGGCCACTAAATTGAGAAGATTGTGCCACCTGGTCATTCGCCATAACAGTTAACAAAGTGGTCATGCAAAGGTCAACAAAGGAAATCATTCAAAGAGGTCAACGGCAAGAGATTCCTCATGCAAACCAAGTTGTAACCACCTTGTAAATGGTCTTTATTGTTGTTGAATGAATATAGGTGTTATTGTTGTACTAAATCTGCATTGAGGCAAGCACGTCTGACCAGATTCCATGCATGTGTAACTGCCTCTCCACTTTCTCTACTTTCCCTAAAGTGGTGTCCTCTCAATTCATGGAATTGACCACCTTGTTTAGTTAGTAGCTTATTTTCCTATAAATAAGAGTCGGATTCCTCTTCCTAGAAGGTTGTGTGATCTGATATTGTACTTGCATTCTTAGTTTTCAGTGATACAGTTACACTGCTCTATTGTACTCATGTTTTTTGATGAATAAAATGAAGTTATAAGTCTATGCATCTGAGTTTTCATTAGTTTTAGAGGAAATTTATCCAAGGGGGGCCACTTGGTGAGTATTTCATCCTTTAGTTTAGTATTAGTTTAGTTATTACTTTTTGTTCAGTCATTAGATAAGAATCTGGCACCGACTATTCCTGCAGCCACTAGAATTCCATTATGTGACTATTCCTGCAGCCAAAGAAGACAGAGTGGTTTCCTATTTATTGCTCAGATTTTCATTTATGTCATGCATTTCAGCTTAGTATAGTTTTTGGTTGATGATCAGCATTCTTGTTATTCCTTTCCAAGCAATTTACTTTCAGCATTGTGTCTTTCTTAGCTATAGAATGGAAATGGCTACCTTGGATTTCTACTGCACATACTGTGTTGACCCATTTCAAGTTCACGTCCTTGGGTTGACAAGTTAAATGCACCTTCATGATGATTGAAATGACTATTCAGTTTAGATGTCCAATCTCTGAATCACGGTTGTAAGGGCTTAGTTGTTAGATCATTGTTGGAGGCCAACAATAGTAAGGTAAATGTTAGCAAGTTCATTAAATTTAATTTATTAAATTTCATTTTGGAAATGCAAGATTAACTAAATTATTAGTTTAATGATTATAATAAAATTTTAGGGTCATATTTTTCATTCTATTTTCAATAGTCCTTCACCTCCCTATTACACGATGACATGTACTATAGAGGTATGTAACTAGTAAATAATTATAAATATTACATGTGAATAGTGTTGTTATATGAATAGTATTCTTATATTTGATTTTGGGTGTTGATTAGGCTAATCTTGGATATTTGATGGCAACACCTCCCAGTGGAGGTGGGCATCGAAGCTTCACTCAGGTAATAAAATAAAGAGTTTAACTAATGAATTATAGAAAATAGATTTTTGTAGTTTATATTCATATTGATGATTACATTGCATTGCACATCTTTCAAAATCAAAGAATTACTTCACATTGCATAACTAATAACTAGATATTGAAAGATGACAAAATTTCAATTACAGTATAATTTTTTACAAAGTCAACATAAGTAGTTATGCAATTACTTCACATTGCATAACTAATAACTAGGAGCAGCTGCCAATTGCATTTTCTTGTCATGGAATTCCATGAGACCACATTTCTTTGAGGCATTTTTTCAAAAAGTTCACTTCTTTTTCTATGCTATGGATTCCTGGAAAAAATCTATCAAAGCATAATAGTAAGCTATAGCATAGACAAGGCAGTGAACTATTTGAAAAAAATCCTCAAAAAATGTGGTCTCATGGTGATGGAATTCCATGACAATTTTATTTTCATGGCATTCCATCACCATGAGACCACATTTTTGAGGCATTTTTTCAAACAATTCATTGCCTTGTCTATGCTACCACATTTTTCATACATGTCTGCCAAAGCATTTTATCAAGCAACTCACTGCCTTGCTGCTATGGCTAAAATCCTACCTTTTCCATTGCTATTTCTTACTATTATGCTTTGATAGATTTTTTCCAAGCATCCATGGTTTGTTTGAAAGCACCTATTTTAGGCTTTTATCAATAGCAGAAAGGCAGTGAACTATTTGATAAAATGATTTGGTAGACATGTATGGAAAATGTGGTAGCATAGACAAGGCAATGAACTATTTGAAAAAATGCCTCAAAGAAATATGGTTTCATGGTGATGGAATGCCATGACATCAGCATGAGATCACTTTTCTTTGAGGCATTTTTTTAAACAGTTCACTACCTTGTCTATGCTACCACATTTTCCATACATTTCTAGCAAAGCATTTTATTAAACAATTCACTACCTTGCTACTATGGCTAAAATCCTAAAACAAGTGCTTTCAAACAAACCATGGATGCCTGGAAACAATATATCAAAGCATAATAATAAGCAATAGCATAGACAAGGCAGTGAACTGTTTGAAAAAATGCCTCAAAGAAATGTGATCTCATGCTGATGTCATGGCATTCCATCACCATGAAACCATATTTCTTTGAGGCATTTTTTCAAAAAGTTCACTGCCTTGTCTATGCTACCACATTTTCCATACATGTCTACCAAATCATTTTATCAAATAGTTCACTTCCTTGCTGCTATGGCTAAAAGCCTAAAATAGGTGCTTTCAAACAAACCATGGATGCTTGGAAAAAATCTATCAAAGCATAATAGTAAGCAATAGCATAGAAAAGGTAGTGAACTATTTGAAAAAATTCCTCAAAGAAATGTGGTCTCATGGTGATGGAATGCCATTCCATCACCATGAGACCACATTTCTTTGAGAAATTTTCTCAAATTGTTCACTTCCTTGTCTATGCTACCACATTTTCCATACATGTCTACCAAAGCATTTTATCAAATAGTTCACTACCTTGCTGCTATGGCTAAAAGCCTAAAATAGGTGCTTTCGAACAAACTATGGACGCTATGAATAAATCTATCAAAGCATAATAGTAAGCAATAGCATAAACAAGGCAGTGAACTGTTTGAAAAAATGCCTCAAATAATGTGGTCGCATGGTGATGGAATTCCATCCATCACCATGAGACCACATTTATTTGATTTTTTTCAAAAAATTCACTTCCTTGTCTATGCTACCACATTTTCCATACGTCTACCTAGATAGAAATGTAAAAATGACCTAACACTTATTGCACATCCTAAATGGAATTTTATCATCATCAGCATCATTATCACTAAATATCACTACATTTCACATAAATTGCATCAAAAACCTTAATTTCCTTTATTAATTGTGAAAGGTTAAATTTTGCCATTCAATGCTTGGGAGATAGAATAACAATCTTCACACTCTCATTCAAGGAAAACCCTAGAGATCTCAACCTAAAGTATGCAAAGGAGAAAGATATCTTGCAATAGGGTTGTCTAGGGTTTGATTATAAATTAAAGAGGGGTTCACCACCAAGCTAGGGCTTGGAAAGACTAATGAAATGCATGTCCAAATGTTTAAACCTAATGTAGTGCAATACTTCACTAAATGACCTACAAAAGAATATAAAATCGAATAGAAAACTGAGAGATGAAAGATGTGCACCTGGAAACCTATAGAGGTCTGAATGAAGCTATGAAATGCAGAAAATATTGATTTTAATTTTGACTGGGAATCATATGCCAGACTGTTTGATTTAGTCCTAGATTAGGGTTTTTGGGCAAGGACAAGTTTCTGGCAGTGTAGATTTAGGATATGCAAAAATCTAGAAATTTTCCTATACTAGGACTCATACGCTAGAAGTGGTGTATCGGTCCAATTAGGTTTTTTTGGAAATTCAAGTTCTAATTCTATTCTTCAATATCTTCTTTGTCCTTTCCAATTGATTTTTGGATCCAAAACTTTGATTTGCAACCTATAGATGTCTTCCAATGATCTCCAATGTAAGGTGACAACTTTGAACACTTTGACAACTTTCTCCAAACTTTCTCTTCAATGTTTCTTCAACCTAGATCTACAAATCATACACTAAAAAGATGGAAATGTTGTTTTGTTAGTGGAAATGGGTTTGCCTTGGTCAAACCTCGTTTTGGTAATCAAATCTTATAATGAAATGAAATAGGATGAAGGAATGATGAATGAACAAAATGAAATGTTGCAACTCACCAAACCCTAGCAATAAAGTGTTGCAAATATGCATGAAGTGGCTCCAATGGATGTAGATTCTGACTAGATTTCTTGAATGTGATAGATATTGACTTGAATGCTAGCTTGAATCATGAAACCCTACATCACAATTGTTAGCTCAAAAACAAACATGATGCATAATGATTTTTACATGATGCTTGGTACTTGAATTATGTTCTAGATCACTTGATAATCAGCCCTTGAATTTTCTTGAATTCTCTTGTGAACTCAACTTTGCTATAAGGATGCTCATTCAACTTGCTAGGTGTAAAATGAGTGAAAGAAACTTGTATTTATACTTGTTTATGCCAAATTTCTTAAAATTACAACACTACAAGTTGACATCAGATCTAGGAGGATAAAATCTTGCCAAGAATTTGAATTAATTTTAACTTTGGGCCACATGGGACTCATACACCAAAAGTGGCGTATGAGTCCCATTAGGCATAATTATGGGACACATTTTCAAAAATGCTTAGAAAGATATGAAATCCAGATCGGGACCCAAAACACTAGGTGAGACTCATATGCCCAAGGTGGTGTATGAGTCCCATATCACTAAATTTGGGCCACACAACCTTAAAACACTTGAATTATGATTGGATGTTGATATATGTCAGGATTATCCTCAAAAAGATGCATTAAATGAGGCTTGTGGATGTAAAATAAGGCCAATTAAAGCATAAAGAAGCCCAATTATTTCACAAAACCCTAGAAAAGTGTGAAAGTGTGTTACAAAACTTCACAACACCCTAAAATAAGTGAACCACTAATTTTTGGGTTCCTATGACTTATTTAGCTCTTCTAGGGTTTTTCACCTAAAAGGAGAGAGATAGGGCCCAAAAAATGCTAAGGGTTCATTCAAATTATGTTATGTGTGATGTTTTATAAGCTAAATGAAATGAAATAAATTCAATTGAATGATTTAAATGAGTGATAATGAATGCAAAACTAAGATTTAAACTATGTTTGAAAACATGCTATGATATGCAAACAATGAACTAAATGATGAAATAATGCAAAACAAAAAGAAATGGGATGAAACGAAGTGCACCTAGGCAAGATTTGATGATTCTGGAATGTTGTGAATGTTGTATGAAATTATTGAAAATCCACAGTGGGACTCATTCGCCCAAGGTGGCAAATTAGTCCTGCTACTAGTGAAAAAGTGTCAGAAACAGGTTTCTGACTATCAGGATCCAGAATCTGACAAAATTCATATTTTCAATCTTAAGGTGGGACTCATTCACCACTAGTGGTGAATTGGTCCTCTCCCAAAATACTGAGAAATCAGGAGGCAACTCTGCAACACCAGATCTGGAAATGTCTGCTTGTAAGGTTGTCGAAGTCAATTCTGCAGGAAACGGATAGAAAATCTTCTCCAAGCTTAAAATAGAGTTGATTTGACTTGAAGCACCTAGTTGATTTGTTGACCAATCTTCAACACCAAAATTCTTGTTAAATCTGCACACAAAAGTTTGCAAAACACACATGCAATAGGGGAAAAATGGTTGAGGGTTAGCAAATAGGGGTTTTCCTTAGTCAAACCCCACTTTTGGTAATCAAACCCTTAATGAAACAATGAAAGGAAAGAGAATGATAAACTAACAACATGCAAATTCTATCAACTTACCAAACCCTTGATGATGCAAATCTGAAGTAATGTCAATGGATGCTCCAGAGTGCTTGAATAATGCCTGCTAAGATGTTGTAAGATGCTTGAATGCTTGAGATTGCTTGAATAACTAAGAGATGTAAAATGAGGTGAAAATAACTTATTTATACAATCTTGTGCCTTAGTTACCCGTTCATACCTCATCACAAGCCGACATCAAGTTTTTTTGAATAAAAACCCAAAAGGAATTTTGAAATTTTTTGAATTTGGAGCTAAGGGGGACTCATTCACCACCCATGAAAAATGGGTCCCACCTAGGACCTGAAAATGGGTGTCGAGAATTATCTTGTATTTAATGTTGTTTGTCAGGCTATCATTCAAAAATACACTTAATTAAGCTTTATGAGGGCATAAAGGGACCAAATAAAGCATAAGAAAGGTGTAAATAGTGAGGTTATGCCTAGAAAAGCATGAAATCTTGTTAAAAGACTTTACAATACTTCAAAATAGGACTTGTTTAGTGATGAAAAGGTTATTTTTAAGTGAATTGTAATGAATAGAGTCTATAAGAGTGTAGAAATGTCTTACAACACTTCACAATACCTTCACAAGACATAATTATTTGAATTTTAGTACCTAAATATGTACGTTCAAACCATGTTACAACATAAAATTAAAGAAAATTAGATCAAAGACCATGAAACAAGACCTAAAAGGCCATGAAAATGACAAGGGGCCATTTTTCTATGGCACATTTAGCCCCCAGTTTAGTGAGAGGATGAACTTGCTTCAAATTCACACTAAATTAGCCATGAACATTGAGGGGAGGGTTCAAATGTACTTATGTTATCAAGATGGAATGACAACAATCAAGAGAGATGATCAAGCCCCCAAGATGAAGATCCCATGGAAAACTAAGCATAAGAACAAAGGAACGTGCACAAGTGTTGAGAATTGGATGAAGCTCTGATCATCAGTCCAACTAGTTGTGGATTAGATCTAGGCTAAAAGAGAATGTATACTCACTCTGGGGTGACAGAACACATGATGATCTACCATGTGAGAAGGCCCAAATGTACTCACTCTGGGGCCATGGAACTTATGGTTGTCTGCAGGGTGAGAAAGCCCAAAAGGTAAGATACATACGCTAGTTGGTATGCACTCACAAACACAAAGGTGGCTATGGGGAAAAGTCATGTCGCTAGGTGGGCTTCCCACTCAACCATATCAAATTTATACCTTATGATAACTTTAACAAGGTGCCACAAGGAAAAATGAAATGTCAGTTTGTGCTTCATGAGACAAGAAAAGTTTTGTATGCTTAGAACTCATGAACAAAAAGCAAGGTACCATAGGCATGCAAGTTGTGTTATGCAAGGTGGAAAAAATACAAAATGTAAAAATGTAAAATGTAAAATGTAATGTAGAATGTGAGAGATGTTCAAAGGAGCCTTGTTAAGTTTATGCAAGGTCAATCACTTAGGAAACATTGTATCTAACAAGAGAGGACCAATTAAAGAATAGTATATTCACAACTTAGGGGATGCAATGCATCACATTAGGCCACCAAGAGGAATGTAATATGCTAAGATAGATCACACTTATGCAGGATATTACACCCAATTTCATCCACAAAGTGACAAACGCATCACATAAATGACAAGGCTACACTCCGAACCAAGAATGCAAATGAATTATGGTAATGTATGCCCCCCACTTTAAAGGAATTTCTACACACCATTATGTGAGCAATTACTTTATATTAGCAAAGGGAAAATGCAAAAGGAAAACGAGAGCCAACTTGGAAATCCCTATGCCAAGTCATATGTTTTGAAGTTAGGTTGTTTCATGTCAAGGAAAATGAAAGACAAAGAAAGGGAGTTGCCCCCCAAAAAAGAAAGCACACCAAATACATAAGGGATCTATGTATTTGGGGTCAGTATGTTCATTGCTGCAATGTTTTTATGAAAGAGCTTAGAACTATCATCATTCCCCAAAGCACATAAAACTAGAAGAATGACACAAAGAGAGTGAAAACAAAAGAAAAATGAAGTTCATTTTGAGTCAACATGAAAGATACATTATGGTCTCAACACTTTGCATCATCCCCAAAAGGAAAACACAAGAGAAAAGAAAGAAAATGAAAAAGGAGAAAGAAAATGAAAGAGATTTTGGGTCAACATGAAGGAGACATTACAGTCTCAATGTCTTGTGTCATCCCCAAAAGGAAAACAAAAAACAAAAAGAGAAAAAGACAAGGACCTTTTCAGTCAACATGGAAGATACATAGGGCATCTCTATACTTTGCATCATCCCCGAAAGGAAAACATAAAATAAAAGCGAAAAAGCGAGGATGCACAACAAATAGAAGAATAGAAGGACAAATAGAAGAAGTATACAAAGAGAAGGAAACATCAAACACGCGTTACGAGGGAACACAATACACACATGAAAGAAAAATCAAAATAAAAGAAACATACAAAAGGCTAGCATATAAAATGCAAGTCAACCATCTAACAAGTCATCTACCTCCCAATCATGTTTAGTGTAATGCGAGGGTGGTTGACTATCCAAAGGAAGAATTGCAAGTGTTGAACTAGGAGTGGTACCAAGTTCTTCACTTGGTTGAGAGGATTTATCTTTTAAGCTCATTGTAGATGAAAATAAAGATTTTAGGTCATTGTGTACTTCTTCATCTATTTTGGAAATCTCCACATCATCATCATCATCAAGATTGATGACAATGGGAGGAATAAGGGTGATTTCTAAGGATAGATGTAGCAAAATTTGTGGCTATTGGATTTGTTTGTTTTGTTGTGAAAGTTGCACTGGACTATCTTGTGGTAGGTCAAGAGGAGGGTGGTCATCTATTACTTTTGTCAAAGGTGGAGGTTTATTTTCTTTATTTTCTTCTAGGGGAGAGTGATGAGCAAGGAGACGATGACGACGCCTACGTTCCCTAGCACCGCGGTTTCGTTTAATTATGTTTTGAAGTTGTTGAGGTGTAAGAATCGATTGAGTCATCATAGGTTCTTCTGCTTCTGAAGAGGGAGGAACAAAAGAAACCGAGGAAGATGGGTCAATCACTTTCTCTTTTGCTTTATACACTTGTTTAATACGAGGAGGCATGACAGGATTGGTTTCATTTTCCCTTGGTCGTTTAAACGATGGTGGAGAAGTGTGTAAGGATGGTTGTTCAGGAGGTTGTGTGGTTTGCTCAATGTCAGACTCAAGTTGAAGCATGGTTTCATCTATGATAGGAGGTGTGAAAGTGGATGGGGATGTGTTACGAAGAGACAATCTGGCTATCTTTTTGGCTTTAAACTTTTGATAGGCTATGAAAAAGAAGTCCTTTCAAGGGGTGATGGGTTCCATGGGTTCAGTCCAAAAGGCTTCTAATGAAAAATTACCTTTAGAAGATAAGGGATTAAAGCCACTATGGTGTATGGTGAATATCTCATTGCCATGTGAAAACTTCAAACACTTGTGAACCACTGATGGGACTGCTTTCATTGAGCGAAGCCAAGGGTGGCCTAGTTGTAAATGAAATTGGTCAAATTGTGGAATAATTGAAAATGTTACCTCCAAAGTTTTAGGTCCTATCTGTAAGGGAAGTACGATCAATCTGATCATAAGGCATGCAAAACTAGTATGTTTCTTAATCCATGCAATTGGTTTATTATAATCATCTTGATATAGATCACGTAATACTAGAAACTCTTATGTGATCACGTTCTTGCCACAAATGGGATCTATTAATATCCCATTTGTGGGCTTATCATAGATTCTTCTAGCTATGTAGAGAGAACCATCAAGAATTTTTTGTAGTATGTATTTAATGGAAAAAGTGATATCAAGAGATTTAGTGGTTTGGCCCTTACGAGGGATAATGTCTATTGCACCCACAAGTTTATCCATAGGACTATCTTGGGTAACAGGTGGAGTTGTATCATGTTTTTCATTATTTGTATCAACATCCATTACATTAGTGTTTGAAGGTTCACTAGCCTTGACAAATGAGGTAGTGTGTTTAGGCGTAGGGTTGGTGAAAATTTGTAAATTTTGGTTAGGGGGTGAAATGGACTTATTGCCTTGATCATTAACACCCACAATGGACAAATGGCCTGAATCAATGAGGTCTTGAACTAGATGTTTTAGACACTTGCAGTGTTCAGTGTAATGTCCATTTTGGTGATGAAAATGACAATAAGCATTAGGTTTGAAGGTGGATGGTAATGGTTGATTTAGATCAAGTGGTCTAACGAGTGGCAAAGTGAGCATGTGTTGTTGAAGTAATTGGTTCATTGTGTTATGAAGGGTATCGGGTGAGTAAATTGTCTCTTCGGGTCCCCATAGGTGTAAGGCACCATTGTTTTAACAATTTCCACTTGATTTGGAACTGGTTGGGTTGGTGGTTGTGGTTGTGAAGGCAGATTGAATTGTAAGAAGCCTTTATCTAGTTTGTGAAAATTTTAATTGTTGGGTTGATTGTTGTGTTCAGGATTTTTAGCTCAATTAGAAGTGGATTTACAACTTGAAACTGAGTTATGGTATTCACACAGGGTTGTACATAAATGCATAAATGAAGAGAATTTCATCATGGTTAGTTTATCCTCAAGTTTTGTGTGCAATTTTTTGATAAACATCTTTTGCAGATGTGCATCAGGAATCTTGTCATCAATTTGAGCATATAAGGATCAGTATCATGAGATAAAATCAGTTACTTTTTCATTTGTTTTTTGTCTACATCTCATGCAGTTAGCTATTGTCTTTTTAGGTCTCATGTGAACTTGAAAGTGACTTATGAAAGCATCCACCAATTCATTGAAGGATCAGATGGACTGATTGGGCAAGTTGGAAAACCACTCTAATGCAATATCTTTCAAGGTCCTTGGAAACAATTTGGCTAAAATTTTATCATCAAGGACAAAATCACTACATAAAGTTGTATAAGCATTAACATGGTTGATAGGGTATCCTTTACCTCTGTATTTCTCAAATCGAGGCATTTCTATCACTTGTGGCATCGGAGTGCATAATATTTCTAAGGATAAGGGGCTATTACAGACATGATATGTGGGTGGAGCAGTTTGACCTTGGCTAATGGTGGAAAGTTGGTGTTGCATGCATGAAACAATGTTAAGGAGTTGTGTAAGAATAGGGTCGAGGTAAGTGGTTTGAGGTGGAAGGGAAAATGGTGATGGAGTGTAGGAAATGTTAGGGGAAGTGAAAGGAATACTAGGGGGTGTGAAGGTGGTGAAGGGGACTTGCAATGCCACAAGAGAAGTAGGAATGATAGTTGGAATCGGGAAAGAAGTAGCCGCATAATTAACTTGGTGCATAGTTGTGGTAACATGCGGATTGGTATAAGTTGGTATGGATGCTATGGTTGAAGGGGGAGGAATTTGAGGTCCTCCTTGGCTTACAGGAATGTTTGAGGATTTGGTATTAGAAGAGGCACATTTATTGTAAATCTCAGCAATTCTCTTCATCACTTTCAAGCCATCATCACTTTCAATCAAATGATGAATATTTTCAATGGTGGGTATGGCAGTGGTGGAAATGTTTTCAAATGACAAGTCTTGTTATAAATGTGCAAAATCTTCATGAATATTAATGACCTTTTCTTGCGGGACGGAGTTTTTTTGGGTGTCAACATTCATTAGATGGAAAGGTGAAGGCATGGAAGTGGTATTGTCAATGCCTAATGCACCATTGTCCATACTAGGAGTAGGAGCTCTAGAGATCCCAAGGTCCATAACGAAAGTGTTATTGTGGGAAGCCTTGAGTCTAGAACTTTGTCTCACTAAAGTATTATCAATGGGGCACCAAACACTCATACAAGTACCACAAAGGATGGGGTGAATGAAAATGCAAGGTAATCTAGGAGCTCTTAAATGCAAATAACATAAATGTTGTTAACTATAACAGAGAACTAACAACAGAAAACATAAATGCAGACAGATGCCAGAAAAATGCTAGAAATGTTGTTTAAAAAGTGCAGAGGGATTGATTCGCCCAGGGTGGCGAATGAGTCCCAGTATGATATTTTTTTTTTCAAAAAATTTAATGTGATTTTAATGCTCTACATAATGCAATTAAGGATGCAGAATGCAGATTTTTCAGGTTTTTCAATGAGATGTAATGCAAAAATGAAATCTAAACAAAGCTTTCACTAGTGCAATATGAAAAGTCCTAGAATGCAAAAACAAAACAATGTCCTAATTGAATGTTGATGAAAATATAATCTAGGATGCAATATGCAAATGAAATCAGAAATGCAAAATGTTCAAAATGTAGGTTCACCAAAATGAACCATTGATTTTTGGGTTCCTATGACTTCTCTAGCTCTTCTAGGGTTTTTCACCTAAAAGGAGAGAGATAGGGCCCAAAAATGCTAAGGGTTCATTCAAATTATGTTATGTGTGATGTTGTCTAAGCTAAATGAAATGAACTAAATTCAATTGAATGATTTAAATGAGTGATAATGAATGCAAAACTAAGATTTAAATTATGTTTGAAAACACGTTGTGATATGCAAATAATGAACTAAATGATGAAAAAATGCATAACAGAAAGAAATAGGATAAAACAGAGTGCACCTAGGAAAGATTTGATAATTCTGGAATGTTGTGAATGTTGTATGAAATTATTGAAAATCCACAGTGGGACGCATTCACCCAAGGTGGTGAATTAGTCCTGCTACTGGTGAAAAAGTGTTGGAAACAGGTTTCTGACTATCAGGATCTGGAATCTAACAAAATTCAGATTTTCAATCTTAAGGTGGGACTCATTCACCACTTGTGGTGAATCAGTCCTCTCCTAAAATTTTGAGAAATCAAAAGACAACTCTGTAACACCAGATCTGGAAATGTCTGCTTGTCGGGTTGTCGAAGTCAATTCTGTAGGAAACAGACAGAAAATATTCTCCAAGCTTGAAATAGAGTTGATTTGACTTGAAGCACCTAGTTGATTTGTTGACCAATCTTCAACACCAAAATGCTTGTTAAATCTGCACACAAAAGTCTACAAAACACACATGCAATAGGGGAAAAATGGTTGAGGGTTAGCAAATAGGGGTTTGCATTGGTCAAACCCCACTTTTGGTAATCAAGCCCTTAATGAAATAATGAAAGGAAAGAGAATGATAAACTAATAACATGCAAATGCTATCAACTTACCAAACCCTTGATGATGCAAATTTGAAGTAATGTCAATGGATGCTCCAAAGTACTTGAATAATGCCTAATAAGATGTTGTAAGATGCTTGAATGCTTGAGATTGCTTGAATGACTTAGGAGATGTAAAATGAGGTGAAAATCACTTATTTATACAATCTTGTGCCTTAGTTACCCATTCATACCTCATCACAAGTCGACATCAAGTTTTTTTAAATAAAAACCCAAAAGGAATTTTGAAAAAAATTGAATTTGGAGCCAAGGGGAACTCATTCGCCACCCATGGCGAATGGGTCCCACCTAGGACTTGAAAATGGGTGTCGGGAATTATCTTGCATATAATGTTGTTTGTCGGGCTATCATTCAAAAATGCACTTAATTAAGCTTTATGAGGGCATAAAGGGGCCAAATAAAGCATAAGAAAGGTGTAAATAGTGAGGTTATGCCTAGAAAAGCATGAAATCTTGTGACAAGACTTTACAACACTTCAAAATAGGACTTTTTTAGTGATGAAAAGGTGATTTTTAAGTGAATTGTAATGAATAGAGTCTAGAAGAGTGTAGAAATGTCTTACAACACTTCACAACACCTTCACAAGACATCATTATTTGAATTTTAGTACCTAAATATGTATGTTCAAACCATGTTACAACATAAAATCACAGCAAAGTAGATCACACACCATGAAACAAGACCTAAAAGGCCATGAAAATGATAAGGGGTCATTTTTCTATGACACAATAAGGTATGATTAGGTTTATTTAGTTTACAAGGGCCCAAGACCTAATGCGAGTGTGTTAAACACATTACAACACTAATTCAACTAGGCATCATTAAGCTTAATTTTATGAGGGCCCAAACAAGTGTGAAAATATCATGGATGACATTTTTTAGCACTACAAATTGAATAATATTATATTATTTAATGAATTCATGCTTTTTTGACTAATTAAATAAATTTCATTTATTTAATGAAGTCCTAATCTAACTTTATTCATCTTGATTAATTAAATAACATCAATTATTTAATTATGTCGCTAATTCACTCTATTCCCCTAAGTCAATTAAATTATTAAAACATAATAATTTAACTTTGTCACTTTCCCCTAAATTTGAATAATTGAATTCAATTATTCAAAAAATCATCAAAAATCAAATAAAACAAATACAACTTTGTTTGCAAAAGTCAAACATGATTTGCATGTTCAACTCCAAAAAGATTAATTAATTATCATCACCCACTTTCATGATTGAGCAAATTACGAACCACCAATTGCTTGATCTGATTGTCTAACTAATCCATCTATTTCCTAATAGATCAATCTATTCTTCAATCCCACTGAAAGCTCAATCTATTTCTTCAATCCCACTGAACACTCAAATTGATTTCTTCAATCACACCGATTACATAATCAAAATGCACTAATTATTCCCATCTAAATCCTCTCAATAGTTTTCAACCATTGATCAGGATATTCTACTAGACAATCTTGAGCATTCATTTCGAAACAAAAATTCTATATAACAACCTCATTTCTTCTCAAAAATTATTGAAGAATCAACATCATTTGCATGATGAAGTAATGTTGAAATCTTAATCAAACTTTTGACATCTTCTTACACACATCTTTGATCAACGACATTGCACATTCGTCAAGATTTTGCACACACAATGGAGACTTTGCATTGATATGAACAACCCAACATCTTTGTGAGCACACTCTGACATGGGATGGTAAAGTTTTCTTTGTTTTTGAATTTGTTATGATTTTTTAGGATTTCATTGTTTGTTTTCAATAGCTTAAAACTTCATTTCATGAGTAATGGGTATGAATCATCTCTTTGTTTGTTTAGATTAGTTTCATTCATTCAATTTGATTACATCGCATCTTCCTAATTCCCCCCTACACATTCTAGCATTCCTAGTGGGACCACAGTCCTTAGCACTAATCATTTTATGAGCAAATTTTGAAGTTGCAAGTTTTGAAAATGTACTGGAAAAAATTTCACACACAGGCTACACAAATTTTTTGCAGTTCATTTCATGTTTTTGCCGCACTTGACTCTTTTCTAGATACTTTTGATTTTTTTGAGTCTTTTTCCAAAATAACAGGGGCGTACTTGATTTTTTCAACCACTTCTACTTAAAACATAGAACCTGCACTTGAATTTTTTAGCCACACTTGCTTCTAATAGGGCCGCTTGTTGGCATCCTCTAATGGTTCAATAACTAAGCCCTTAAAGTTGTAACTTAGAGATTAGAGATCTGCACTAAGTAGTTATCTTGCTCATCATGAAGGTTCATTTCATTGTCAACCCAGGGACATAAACTTGAAATGGGTCAGCATTGTTTGTGCACTAGGACTCAACTATAGTCACCCTTATCTTATAACTAGAAAAGGAACAGTACTGAAATAAAAATGCTAGAAAGATATTAACATAAGTATTGAGCATGAATTATCAACTAAATTGAGCATCACCAACTGAACTGGAATGGATGATAGAATTAGAAATCTTAGCAAAAAGACAGGAAGTTACTGTCTACCTTAGCTGCAAGAACAGTCACAGAATAGAGTTTCAATGGCTATAGGAACAGACAACTACTAAGACCGAAACTAATTAATGAACAGAAAAATAACTATTAAACTAGAAATGGATGGAATTCTCACCAAGTGGGGCCCCTTGAATGATTCTTCCCTAAGCTAACTCAGATGCAGAAAATTAGAATATCATTTTATTCCTTGAAAACATGATTACATCATATCAGCAATATAACTATATTACTCGAAACTAAAAATGCAAGTACAATCTCAGAACATCCAACCTTATGAAAAGGGGAACCCGACCCTTATTTATAGATGGAAAATCTTCTAATTAACCCTAACTAACTAGGCAGTCTACTCCAACAAAATAGAAGGATTCCATTTATTAAAGCATAGAAAAGAGAGGGAGGAAGTTATGCATGCGCCAGATTTAGTCAAAGTAGATTTTCCTCAACGAGGATCCAGCACATCAATAATTCCTAGATTTTCTCAACTAACATACATGATCATTTAAAGGTAAGTTACAACTTCCACATGAGCTGGGAGTTTCCCTCCATTGGAAGTTTCCCTCCATTGAGATTTTCCCTCCATTGACCTCCTTAATGACCATCTTTTTGACTTCCTTAGCAACTAACCAGCTGGCATGAACTTCTTCCACTTTGTAAGCTTCATTTATATCTGCATCTTAATGTGAACCTGCATAATGACATTAGCACGCAGTAAACAATTTTATATCCATAATCACCTTAAAGTGACATTCATTCAACCACATGTAAAATTAACATAGATATATCACGTAGCAGGTTAATATCATCAAGAGTCACAAGGAGAAGTTCATGCCTAAGGTTCATAAATTTAAGTAAATAACATGGAGAGTTTCAATAACCAGGTGCCAAAGTCTATAATAACAACAACAAATATATGATAAACCCTATCAAAATTGAGCCATTATTTGGACTCATCATCTCCCCCCAACCTAATGATCTACTGGTCCTCCAATAGAGGGAGCTCCATTCCTTTTCCTTGTCAAAGCTCTAAAGTCACCAATTGCTTCTTTCCCTTGATTAGTCTCTGAATTTGGATCCCAGTAGAACCCCTGCTTATTTTCCAATCTGCTCCACCTTGGCCTTTCTATATCAACATCATATTGATAGTATTTGTAATCTGGTACTAGCCACAACAGAGTAGGTGGTTGGAATGTCAATGGAATCCAATAGTGTTGCTTCATCCTTCCAATTCATATGTACATAGTGCTTTGTTTACATGTTGCAAAATAATTTTGCAAGGAATAGGGTTCAGCCTGTTTTAACTGATCTGGAAAACTATTCCTTCTCTATGATATGTATCCCAACACTCTTTTCCCTATAGTAACAGCTATTTTCTCATATTCCTAGTATGCTTCATCTCTAGTAGGCATGATCATGTTTTTGTAGTCTGGATTATAGAGAATTTTGTGCCATATGTAGTAAATGTCTGAAGGGTTACTAGATTCAGCTCTAAGAGACAAGGGGGTATGGAGTTCTCTCTATATATATTTTTTAAATTTTTTCCATCTTACTGAAATCTTTTATGAAGCACCTATAGTATCTTGCATGTCCCAAGAAACTTCTAACATCTTTTTGCTTGGCAGGAATAGGAAGAATCGTAATCACCTCAATCTTGTTTGGGTCCACATGAATTCATTTCTAAGAGATATAATGGCCAAGGACTACTCCTTCCTGCATCATCATAAAGCATTTTTCATTGTTCAAGGACATATTATGGTCCTCACATCTCTGCAAAACTTTCCTTAGGTTTTCTAATGCTTTTGCAAAATCAACACCATAAGTAGTAAAATATCCATGTAGATCTCCATAAAATCATGTGAAATATCTAAAAATATACTAATAACTGCTCTTTGAAATGTTGCAAGTGCATTACATAAACCAAATGGAAGTATTGAATAAGCATAAGTCCCCCAAGAATAGGTAAAAGTTGTCTTCTCTTGATCCTCAAGTGCAATCTGTATCTGATTATAACCATTGAATCCAAATAGGAAAGAGAAATACTGCTTACCTTCAAGTGAATCTAGTACTTGGTCTATAAAAGGAAGCGAAAAATGATCCTTTTTGGTGGCAAAGTTTAGTTCTCTATATTCAACACAAATTCTCCATTTACCTCCCTTTTTAGGCACAATTACCAATGGGGACACCCATTGGCTGTTTGAGATAGGGTAGATAAATCCTGCATCCAATAACTTTCGTAATTCTCCTTTTACAATCCCTCTCAATGCAAGGTTGATTCTCCTTTGTGGTTGCCTTACTGGTATGGGGTGCTACCACAATACTGTGTCTCACTTTTGGGACATGCTTATTTTTTCCTTAAATCACTATTTTTTAGAAAAAATAATGATTTAAGTCTTGAGAGGCTCCATATAAATGGTTAATTGAAGAGGGATAGATAATACCCCCTTAGATCAAACCCCCTTGGATAGAACCCCTCTAGTATTAAATCATACCCACAATAGAGTCTCCTTCACACCTATCAAAATGCTGGCAAAAAACCACTTTTTCTTTACTTTTTGAGGGATTAAATAACATTATTTTAAAATTATATTTACAAAGATTTTAGCCCTCAAAATAAGCTTTCTAACAAGTATAGGTTTGATATATTTTAATTTTATCATGTATTTAATTTTTAATTTTTACTAAACATACATTTTTCTGTGAACATCAAGCTCTTTGGGGTGGAGAGGTGGAAAAATAGTAAACCATTGTAAAAAAAATTCAAAAAATACCCATTCCTTAGGTATTGATGTCCTCGTTTCACCCAAAAAATAAAAATTGGATTTTGATATATATACAAAAAGTTATGTTGTACGACACAGACATATGTCCAAATTATAGTTACAGTGACTTCAAAAATTAATTTTAAAAAAATATGCAACCAAAAATTATAAAAAAAATATCCTTTCCCTAGATATTGATGTTGAGAAATTGTATTTTAAAAATTAGAATTTAATCCTTTATAGAAAAAAAGTTATGTTGTACGACACAAACGTTACTTTCTAAAAATGTTGTTTTCTATCTAAAACTAGTTATTAAAGGAGATGTTAAAATATTTGTGATTTATTTTAAAAAAATTGAAAAAATATATATTTAGAATCTACACACAAATTTCGACAAATCACTAGTTCACATCATCTTCAAATTCTTAATGGTTTAGTTGTTATAGGTCTCAAAAGATGAAGATTTGGTTAAAAATATTGATGTAAATGTCCATCTTGGGAAAAAAGTGAGACACAGTATTGTGATTTCACCCTATGCAGTCATCTTTGATATAGATCCTATGAGTACAATTTTTGGGATCTAATCCTTTCATGTCATGGTAGTCCCATGCAAATGCATGCTAATTCAACTTCAAGAGGTTTGTCAAGGACAACTGCTACTTTTGACTCAACTTACTGTTAATATTCAAATGTTTCCCTTCTGAAACTTGTACTTGTGTGGTCAAATCAATCATGGTTGTTTCACTAATGCTTGGAATTTTTAACTCATGTGGCAACAATGTATGAAGCATATCTATTACTACAAGAAATTCAGGTGCAGGAGGAGCGGGTAGAAGTGTCTGCAATGGACATGCAGAGCCAGATTCATGAGTGGATGATTCTTCATGCACTTCACAATGGTTCTGAATTATATAACATTCCATCTTCTTTCTGGAGCTACATAAAAAGACTTTTGCCTATCATCATGAGTTGTAACATTGAATTGACTTCCTCGACCTCTTCTCCGACATGTGGCCATATGGGGTTATCCATATCATGGGATAGTTGAGCAAGAGGGTAGAGGACAAACTTCTTAGTGCTTCTCCTGTCAAAAATAGTCGTGTCCCCTGACTGGCATCCAATGTAAGCATCTAATGTAGCTAACCACGACCTACCTAGAATAATGGGATACCCTCCTAATGTAACTTTAGGGGAAAGGATCATGAAATCTGCTAGGTACTCCCAAGATTCTAGAGTAACAACAAGGTCTTCTACTATACCATTTGGTTTGACAGTGGAACTATTAGTAAGCTGCAGGGTAGTAGGAGTAGGTCTCATATTTGCAACATTTAGTTGCTATAGGATATCCTTAATCATCACATTGAATGTTGCTCCCAAGTCTATTAGAGCATTCTTTACTTGGATTCCATTTATAATGACTCCTACCACAGGACCACCTAGTTCAGTGTATTTAGGAACAGTAACTTTCCCAAGCATGATATCTTCCAACTATCCCACCACATGAACAGTAGTGGGGTCTTTCTTTTTCCTCCCTGGCTTTTTGATACATGCTTCCTTGATTGCCTTGCTATATATGGGGGCGTCTTTTATGGCCTAGAACAAAGTTATATTAACACATATATGTTTCAACTGATCTAGGATATCAAAGGTTGTTTCTTCCTTCTCTTCCTTTTATTTAACAACTTCTAACCTTTGAGGAAATGGTGGGTCTTGGTCAAACTGTTGAATTGGTTCATGATTCTTAGGCACACTCGACTAAATAGGGACATTTTGATGCTCCTCTTCTTCCACAGGAAGCTCGGTGATGATAGGAGTGGAAGGAGTTGGAAAAGTGGTTTCTGAACATAGATGAATATCACTCACACTCACAACATATGTAGGAAATGTTGGACTCAAGGAACACTGAGAGGGGGGGTGAATCAGTGTTCATCAATATTTAAACTTCAATTCAGATCATAAACCATCTACAGCATTTAATCAGAAGTAAAGATGCAAGCACGTGAAGGAAACAATCAGAACACCATAACACCAAGATTTTTACATGGAAACCTTGTTAGGGGAAAAACCATGGTGGAGATTCATCCACAATTTATACTTTGTTAAAAGTATGAAGAAAAAGGGAATGCACATGCATTTATGCACACTACCTAGAGCTCACTGCTCAAAATAAGGAAGGCTCACTGCCTTACAAAATGTTTGGATTACAACAAAAGGTTGAACTAAGAAAGTAGCATCTACAAATGCCTGGTATTAGTTTTGGTGAAGTATCAAATTTTGATCCTTCTATCTAATTCAGCACTCAGCTCTGCTCTGCCTTAATTCACTTCACAAAAATCCTCTTCTGCACAAGCAAAATTTACTCAACTGATCTTCTGATATTCACACACACATCTACTCTTCTCTACACACACACTCATACATCAAAATGAATTACTTGAACTCGCATATATATCTGCTAGCAAGAATCCAATTGCTATATGTCAGCTTCAAATAAAATACAAAATATTCTCCATATGTTGGCTCATATCATGTGAAATCTCCAATGCGCATCCACATAAGTCAACTAAACTATAGCAAGGACCCAAAACAAAATGCTTTAAACATGAAAACACTTAAACAATTACTCCTTATACATCTGTGACACGCTACATTTGCTAGGTCAGCCACAATGAGTAAAATAAATAGAAAATCATCCTTCCAGATCTCTTAACTCGTACATTGATTAATGCAACATCACAAAACTTATCAATAGGATAACATATATGCTTAACAATCTATCATGTGGATCCGCAACTCAAAAATATGATCCGCTGAGGCATACGGATTGACATACTAACCAGATACCCTGTTCTTCATGCTTTTTGTCAATAATACTTTGTTCTCAACTTTGTCTGCCGGTATGACCAAATTCTGATTTGCAGACCAGAATAATGACTTTAGTTGCCATCAATGACAACACTAGAAGCCATATGCCAATAGGAAATTGATTTGGTTCTACAGAGTAGATAGGTTGTTGTTGTGGTTTGTTATTTGGGTTAGGTGTGGGTTGAGCTAATAACTGAGTAGTTCTAAGTGTGTTAGAATTTGAGCTAGTAGGAAGAGGCATGATGGCAGATTGATAAGGCTATGGAGGTGGCTGCATGTAACCAGTTGTCTAGTTCGGCCATTGTTTTTGTCCCCTCCATTGGGATGTATGTTTCCAATTTCCTGGAGGTTGCTACCAATTCCCTTAGAATTGTTGCCACTAGGGTGGAGAGTTTTAGTAATTGGGCTAGGTGTTTCGAGGGTTGTTCCAAGGCTGAGGTGGATAGCCTCCAAAGTTGGATGAGTATGTGGGTTTACATTGATTACCAGGTGCATAAGAATTGAAATAAGTTCCACTAAAAGATAATGGATCTGATGGCATACCTTGTCTTGGAGCCCATGGTCTTCTTTGTGCAATGTAGAAAACTTGATCATCATCAACTTGAACTAGCCTAAATTCTTATGGAATCTGCTTGCTGACAATGTTGGCTATCATTTTGCATTTGCAATCCTTCTTTTGTCTGCAATGAGGAAAATATTCTACCAACATTGCCTCTACCTCCTCTTGTTTCTTCTTTGCTTGAAGAGTGTCTAGTTGAGTAGCCATATTGTTTATGATATCCTGCTTGAAATTTTCCAACAAATGAGTGATTTCCATCCTTGAAACTTTGTTGGTGGAGGATTTACCCATAGAGGATTGGTAACCTCTTCATTTCTTTAGAGCTGCCCCGGAGTAATTCTAGCATATCTTCTTAATATCATCCTAGGGAACTTGGGTGATATCTCCTCCAATTAGGTCTAGAGCATCAATGCAACTTTCATTGATCCCCCTAAGGAAGAGAAAATTTTGAGACTCTTCATTGAGTGCATGATGTGGATATTTTTGCAAGAAAAAAAAGAACCTTGAAATATAGTCCTCCAAACTTTCATCTTCCTGTTGTTGCATCCTGAAGATATCATCTCCTCTCATATCACTACCCCTACATTATTCTTTATACTTCTCAAGAAAATTTGTTTTCATATCATCCCAAGTCTCTACAGTATCCCTACCTAAGCTCATAAACCATCTTAATGTAGCTTCTTTCAAGGTGGTAGGAAACAATTTAAGCCTATGAGCATTAGTGGTATAGTCCTAGCTTCTGTAGAGGATATCAAACTCAAACAAGAAAGTGTCAAGGTATTTTGTTACAATCCCATAGAACTTAGGGAGAACTAAAGTAGGGATGTTCTTGAGATTATCAACTTCATTCTGATGAGTGATAGGAAATGGAAAAGATGGTTGGTTAGGTCTATTTGGATTTGCGCCAGTCATATCTACTTGATGGAGTGCCAAAGCAAATGGATTCTCAATCAGGTTTTGGGTAGCTTGGTCTTCAGAGGAAGTTTTAGAACTGGTCAAATTGGGGAAGGCATCAGCAAAAGGATTTGCCTCCTCTTCTTCTTTGTCTCTTGGCATATTTTGAAACTCAACTTGTTGGTTATCAAGATTAGGGTCATTAGGAAGGAATCTCCCATGATCATCTCTTCTCCTGGCTCTATATATGTGGTATTAACTCAGTATCAACCAACTCACACAAAGAATTGGTGAAAGAAAAGCAGATCATTACTTTTCCAAAATGAAGGGTATGCTAAGAACAAACTTCAGAGATACTAAAAAAAGAAAGAAACTAGAAATGACTCCATAGAACTTCCTCGTTTGACACCATCCCCGGCAACGGAGCCAAAAAAGTTGGCCTCCTCTAATGGTTCAATAACTAAGCCCTTAAAGTTGTAACTTAGACATTAGACATCTGCACTAAGTAGTTATCTTCCTCATCATGAAGGTTCATTTCATTGTCAACCCAAGGACGTAAACTTGAAATGGGTCAGCATTGTCTATACACTAGGACTCAACTGTAGTCACCCTTATCCTATAACTAGAAAAGGAATAGTACTAAAACAAAATGTTGGAAAGAGATTAACATAAGTATTGAGCATGAATTATCAACTAAACTAAGCATCACCAACTAAACTGGAATGGATGATAGAAATAAAAATCTTAGCAAATAGACAGGAAGTTACTTTGTTTGCTTTGGCTATAGGAACAATCACATAACAGAGTTTCAATGGCTACAAGAACAGACAAATGTTGAGACCGAAACTAATTATTGAACATAAAAATAACTATTAAACTAAATGGATGGAATTCTCACCAAGTGGGCCCCCTTAAATGAGTCTTCCCTAAGCTAACTCAGATGAAGCAAATTAGAATATCATTTTATTCCTTGAAAACGTGATTACATCATATCAACAATATAACTATATTACTCAAAACTAAAAATGCAAGTACAATCTCATAACATCCAACCTTATGAAAAGTGGCATCTAACCCTTATTTATAGAGGGAAAAGCTTCTACTTAACCCTGACTAACTAGGCAGTCAACTCCAACAAAATAGGACACCATTTATTGACTTAAATTGAATATTTTGACTAAGTTGAAAGAAAGCATGATAGAAACCTAAGGAGACTGACCTACAGCCTCCTATTTTCTTATCAAATTCAAAAGTCAAAAACATTCAAAAATTCAAAATCCAAAAACATTCACAAAATAGAAAAGATCAAAAACATGTTCTTATCAAACCAAGCGAACTATGAGCCTCTACGTGTACAACATAGGCAAGGCTTATCTTTGATGATCCTCAAGGCCCTAGGTTAGTCCCCTGAAAACAACAAAAACAGCATCATAAAAATGGGAAATCAAAAATTCATACCACCATCATCACAATCTACAATAAACTTTTTAGTCATAATAAAAAAATCGTCATCTTCACCCTTTGACAAAACAAAACAAACAAACAAATAGAGCAAACACCAAAAATTTAGAACCTTTAAGCAAACAATCACAAAGCTTTGATTACAAATAGACGAAAACAATGACAAAGTATTAACTACCTATCTTTTGACAATTCACCAACAACATCTTGAGATATGCCTTAACAGATATGTTCCTACAATAGACATGATCAACAATGGATAATAGCCTAAAACCTCAAAACAGATATGGCAAGTGATACTACAATATTGTTTTATCTTTTTATAGTCTTATTTTTATGATTTATTTTATTGACTCATTCCCAGGATCTCTTGAGTATGTCCATAAGGATTTAGAGAAGAAGGAATGAGGGCAATTGAGCGTCATTTCAGTTTTTTGTTTGTAAGATGTTTTTGTGATACTACCACTGTGAATACTTGCTTTATTGAGTGTATGGAAGTTGTTTTAAGACAATTCGTGTAGCAGTTGCATGTTAGGTATTTCATACCTCTATGTAATTGGTCTGAAAGTTTTAACACAAACCAACCATATATTTTAAACAATTTTTTTGTATGTCTAGTATGAGCAAGAATATTCTTTGTACGTCACTTCAAATTCCACACAATGGATACAATGTCGCCTTGGTTATCAATACCCGAGTGCATAGTGTCTATTTGCTACATAAAAAAGGATTTTTTAAAATGTGAAGCCTCCAAACAAAGCAAAAGAAACTCATCAAATTACTAACAACATCAATTTTTATCCATCATCCAACATTTCTTCTAACTAACAGCTCCATCCTACATCACAATATCGTTAGTCCCATTCCATCCTGCATTCATAATTTTTTCAATACATATCATGATGATAATAAAGCAATAAAACATCATGTATCATGTATAAGGCATACATCCATCATATACATAATAAAACATCATATGAAATAAAATATGATCAATCCATCCATCCACATCACATGCATACATCAAAAAAGTACAAAAGCATGTATAAATCATACATCATCATCCATGATCATCACATAGCACATAATGAAGTTGAATCGGAGCATTTATATTTCATATATATCATCATCAAAAGTGAGAATATCATGGTAATCATCAATGAAATATGTGTGATATCATATATATATATATATATATATATATATATATATATATACGAGGCCTCAATTGGGCTGATAAATATATATACAAAATCATATCTGTAAAATAAGTCTCTGAACAATAAACATCATAAAGATCAAGTACAAATATGCCACTATCCTGTTGGAGGAGGAGTGTTGGAAGAATGAAGAAGGTGACCTCTAGGTTTGTTATCATTGATGCCAACATTGTTTGGTAACTGGCTAAGTAAACTATGTATCTATACTGATCCGATATTTTGATCCGGACATTCTCTTAGTAAAAGATAATTCTATGAGTTTTTGATATGTTTCTCAGGAGTATTAGTTACAGCTATGAACAAGCTTTCAGCAACTTTGGTTGATCTGGTTGAGATATCTAAATGATAGAAGTTTGGCATTCTCTTAGTCGACTGGGTTAAGACTGCTTGTCTTATGAATGTTTAAAGTGTTCCTTATTAGATCTAGACTGACCTAATTTTTGGAAGATACATTTTTTTGTGCACCAAAAAGATTTTTGAATTGGGCTAACAAGTCACTTTGAAATTTGTGTTTTCACATTCAATTAGACCGACCTAATTGATGAATGAAGATATAGCCATATATATGTATGAAAGCAAGAGGGAGAGAAAAGAGGAATGAATGTATGGTGTGTGAATAGTGATGTGAGCTATGCAACAAGTGTTATAGTGTGGAGTTATTGATAATTGTTGTATACCTACAACTAGAGGAGGATTTTGGTTTTCCAAAGCTTAACCAGAACTAATCTCAACACTTTGAAGGTGTACTTCTTCAATTCATCTCTTGGTAGTGATCCATACTTTTTGTATCTTGGCGGTAAGCCATTTTGTATTCAAGATATGATCATTTTAAGGACAATGAGTCCTGGCAGTGAGCCCTATAATATATTGTAATTGGTTATAATATATTGTGAGTTAATCCTTATCATAATTTTTTACATTTTGGGTTTTCCACGTAAAAATTTTGGTTTCAATGTGTTATGAGATGTCATGATTCCTTTCATGCTTTGGTTTATGGTTGCAGCTAAATATGTGTTAATAATTGGATGGTTAGCAATTAATTGTGTTAGAAAAATACTAGCTCACCCCCCCTCTCACTATTTGGTGTATTCAACAATTGGTATCAGAGCTTGGTTCCTCTGAAGAAGTCTTACAGCTTGAGGAAGGTCCTGGAATTTGAATACGTGGCTAACAAATGTTATCCTATTCCTCTGAAAGAAAACTCTGGATCTAAGGAAATCAAGGCTACCCTTGAAGAATTGGACAAAAGTGAAGATGAGAAAGAAACTCTAAAAGGAAACTTGAAAGAAGCAAATGAATTCATTAGAAAATTAAGAGAACAAATCAAAAAATTCAACGAAAGGCATAGAGAAATCAATGATTAGTTGAAAAAGGCTAATGTTCAGACATTATTGGACTAAAGTTACAAGTGGAAGAACAAAAAGGAATTGAAGAATTCCAAAAAGCTAAAATTCAAAATAAAATTGATGAATGCACAAAGCTTGAACAAGAAGTAGTAACTCTAAGATTTGATTTGGAAAAAGAAAAATCCCATGAAGAAAATTTTAAAACAAGTTTTGCAAGGCTTGATGAGTTGATTGCATTTCAGAAACCCTCTGAGGAAAAAGGTGATCTAGGACTTGAAGAACGACAAAGTTCAAATGAAAACCAGACTCCCAACAAAGTGGAAAATCAAAGGAAGACTCAAGACAATAATAAACAGATCAAGAACCAAAGGAGCAATACCAAAAGTATTCCTATTCGACAACCTAATGCTCAAAGGTACCCATCTTTTAATGGTTTTTATTTCTCATGCAACAAATTTGATCATAGGGAAAAAAAATGTAGAAGCAAAATGAACCAGAATAGAATGAATCAAAATGTTGGATTCTTTACTAGACAATGCTTTTCTTGCAATAAGTTTGGACATAGAGCTACCGAGTGTAGAAGCCAAATGATGTTGAATAGATTCAATGCTAGTAGAAGGATTCAGTCTTTTCAAGGATACTGCTATACATGTAATATCTTTGGACATGAGGTTAATCAGTGTAGATCAAGGATAAATGCAAATTAGTTTGGATAGAAACAATTTGTGTGCTACACCTGCAACAAACCATGACATATCTCAAAATTATGTAGAAGCAAAATTGGGAAGAAACCTAATTTGGAACAGAAGAACAAACCTGTGAACAAAGTGGATCCTACAAAGGTGAGAAAATAAATGGAAAGGATTTGGAGGAAAAAGGAAGAACCTGAGAAAAAGGATGATTCAAAAGCATCTGTACCTATATTTGGTGTAGATACCTCTTCTAAAAATTGAACCCAATAGTGGATTCAGGGGGAGAAGTTATAGAGAAATCTAAAAATCCCCTAATATATGAGGTTTCAAGCAGTGACACGAGGATATATGATGTAAGCTATCATTTTGAAGATGCTGAAGAAGTGTCCAGCAGAAAATATGCAGATCCGAAGAATTGTGGAACCTTTTGAGTTTGCAATGTACTTTATTAAGTGTATGTCAGCTTTTGAGGTTGGAGTGCATTAAATGCAAATTAGGGAAAATTTTGCAACTCATAAAGAAAAAAATTGAGTTGAGCTAAAATACGTTTGCACAATTGGGAAGAAGCAGAGCGATCTAAAGAGAGTTGAAGGTGATTTAGAGTATTTTGCATCAAAATCCTAGCTTTCGATAAAGCGTGAGAAAGGTATTTTTTGTTATATGAATCTTGTGGATTCTAAGTTGAAGCATTCTTTTTCTTTAGCATATTCAAGTTGTTTGAGGAGAAATGGCCACTCCTACTATTGTGGAAATCTCTGAGAGGCGCTGACCTAAATTTAGAAGAAATTCTTGGAAAGTTTATGAAGTAGATCTCATGGGTGTGTTCTCGCACATTCTGAGCAATGTGTTACCCACTAAAGATACTAGGACATATATTCATGTGAAGCTAGAGGAATTCAATCACCAAGAGCTTAAGGATCTATGGGATAGTGAATTGATGGGAGATGATCTATTGCTAAAGCCAGAATATGAAAACCAGAGTTGATATCTCCACAGATGAGGAGGTAGAGGAAGAAGAGGATACTTACAAAATACATGAACATAAGAAGAAGAAAGAAGAAGGCTCATTTGATCCTATGGAGGACATGCCTGGATCTCCTCTAGTAAGTGATCAACCACCTTTGAATCTAGGAGCCTTAGTAAATAATATAATTGATAATGATCTCATGCTAATTGTTGAGTTGTATGATAAAGTTAATGATGAAGGAAAGGAAACCATCATAAATGCATTTATTCAGTATATATTCATTTTCAATGTAAGCATGGAGACTATACAGAACAAAGTAACTAAAAATGTTTGGAAAGAATTAGTACACAGAAGGAAAGAGGTTGTAAATGTTGAAGATAAGATGAGGAATGATGCCTTAATTTCTTGTGGTTCCTCTCTTTTGAAGATAGAAGGTATCAATCTACTAAAAGAATGCTCTACTATGTTTAGAGTCAAGAAGAGAGTAAATAAGCTAATGACTAAGGAGCAAGAGAGCATAGAAAAGGTAAGACAAGAAACCAAAGACATAATCATACAATTGGCAAGGAGTTATGGGGCAAGAACCAGCTCTTCATCCCATATAGCTCAAGCACAAATGAATGTTGATGTCACAAAAGTGTTGGATAATCTAGTCTTGAAAATTTTTGATGAGATACATGATGTCTCTGAGACTTCTTCCCCTTAGAATGATACAGAAGAGATGACCAACAAAAGGCCTGATGATCAACATAGAGACCAAACTGGTGATAAGAAAAAATAACATCAAGAATCTACCAAAAACAGGGATGAGGAAGACAAAGATGAAAGTGAAGGAAGCAAGAATAATGGTGACAAGGATGATGAGGATAAAAGGGAAAAAGAAAACAAAAAAAAATCCTCTAGAAAAGAAAAAGAAGAAGAAGAAGAAAAGGAAGAAGAAAAGAAGAAAGAGGAAGACAAGAAAGCTATTCTGGCTGAGAAAAGTAAAGGAGAAAACCCCAAAGTTTCTGAATTGTCAAAGAAAACTAGAGAATCATTTGGAAGCACTCTTAAGGGTCTTCTATCAAGGAAAATAGTACTTCAACCTGTGCTTCCACCCCAGCTAGTTAAGCTACTATCACATTCAGGTTATGTAGATCTAACCAAGATTACACCGAGTGACAAAATAAAACTAAGTGGTACTTTTCTCAACTCTGTCACATAGGAAGCTACTAAATCATATCAGAAAGGAAATGAGTTGATAAATGAAGCTATTAGAGCTTTACAAGAGATAGCCCCCGATGTCACAACTGATAATTCTTTAACACCAATTGAGAATTTAAATCTTGTAGTTAATTCAATTAAGGAATACACATCTAAACTCAAGGTTCAAACTGCAAAGAAATGGAGTCAAGTCTTCTAGAGAGAAGATTGTTGTTTCTACAAGATAAGTGTGCAATTTCACATGATATAGTTTTGCAAAGTTTGAAAGAAGTCATAGACTATGATGAAGAAGCTCAGTTTCTATTTGTCTACTGCATGAAGTGGCCTAATTCCACTCGAGGCATCAAGGACTTAATGGACTCAATAGAGTCTCATCTTTCTGATGCCTCCAATGATTACAAGGTTGCAGATGATAGAAGCTATATTGGGTGGGATTCTATTGCAAATATTCAGAACAAATTCTTCATCTTGCAGAGGCAAAAGAAGACACGATAAGACGGTTTGGCCAGCTTGGAGACCTGGTAGTGTCTAGGCATGTCTCTATATCAAGTGTGTTGATAGATGTTGAAAGACTTGAGAAGATGAACATTGTTCCTTCCAACCCGGAAGAAGGAGAAGGATGTCTAGTGAGGCTTGAATCACTGCACAAAAATCTTACTAGAGCAAAAGGAGTTTGGGATGATGGAAAGCTGACTTGGGAAGAAATTCTTAAGGAATTACAAGGTGCCCCCAGTTCTTAATTGAAAGCTTTTTTTACTTTTCCCCGTCTTTTTTCCTTGATGTCAAAGGGGGAGAATATTTTGTATATAGAATGGTATGTTTTGGGAGAATATTTTGTATATATGAAAAGGGGAGTTGAGTACATTGTTGCTGCACAATTTTGGTTTTGAAGCAAGCTTCATTTTTGGCACATGTTGCCATCAATGACAAAGGGGGAGATTGTTGGAAGAATGAAGAAGGTGACCTCGAGGTTTGTTGTCATTGATTCCAACATTATTTAGTAATTGGATAAGTAAATTGTGTATCTATACTGATCTGGTATTTTGACTCAGAATTTTCCTCAGTAAAAGATAATTCTATGAGTTTCCAATATGTTGCTCAGGAGTATCAGTTACAACTATGAATGATCTTTTAGCAACTTTGGTTGATCTGACTGAGATATCTAAATAACAGAAGTTCGGCATTCTTTTGGTTGATAGGGTTAAGAAATTATTGTCTTATGAATGTTTAAAGTGTTCCTTATTAGGTCTAGGCCAACCTAATTTTTGGATGATACATTTTGTTTTGTGTGCCAAAAATATTTTTGAATTGGGCCAACAAGTCACTTTGAATTTTGTGTGTTCACATTCAATTAGGTTGACCTAATTGAGGAATGAAGATACAGCCCTATATATGTATGAAAGAAAGAGGGAGAGAAAAGAGGAATGAATGTATGGTGTGTGAACAGTGATGGGAGCTATGCGACAAGTGTTATAGTGAAAATTTATTGATAATTGTTGTATACTTGCAACTGGAGAAGGATTTTGGTTTTCTAGAGCTTAACTGAAACTAATCTCAGCACTTTGAAGGTGTACTTATTCAGTTCATCTCTTGGCAGTGAACCATACTTTTTGTATCTTGGCAGAAGGCCATTTTTATTCAAGTTATGAGCCTTTCAAGGACAGTGAGTCTTGGCAGTGAGCCCTATAATATCTTGTAACTGGTTATAATATATTATGATTTAATCCTCGTTGTGGTTTTCCCATTTTGGGTTTTCCACATAAAATTAATAGTGTCAATGTGTTATGAGATGTAACTATTATTCCTTTCATGCTTTGGTTTATGGTTGCAATTAAATATATGTTAATAATTGGATGGTTAGCAATTAATTGTGTTAGCAGAATACTAATTCACCCCCCTCTCAGCATTCGGTGTATTCAACAAGGACTCTAAGGATCAAGCTATAGATCAGGCTGTCTAATAGAGTGCACACCTGACTTGGCACTCGTAGCAGTACTCGGCTCTCCAAAATGTGGTCGCCATTGAGCTCTAGGAATGAAGGCATCATAGAGAGTCTGATAGTATGTCACCCTCTATAACAATTGATCTTGCTCTATATGGAGGGCATCACACTTTGCTCTAAGATTATCTCTCTTAGTCATAATCACTTGTACCTAGGCCTCTGCAGCATGACCTTGCCCGCTGTCACTATCTCGCTCTGCCCTCAGGTGGTCCCTCTCTATTGTCACAGTAGCAACCTAAGCCTCTATGGCATGTCACTGCACTACCTTTGCGTCCCTCATGGCTATCATCTATGCTAGTTGTACTGCTCCATCTCCAGGTGGCGATGGAGGACCTAGAACTGTTGCATCATATCATCCTATCCGCTATGTCCACCATCCTTTTAGACCGTGACAAGCTGCTCAACAATGATCTCAACATGTTGTCTCTCTCCTTGGCGACCAGTAATTCCTACTCTACCTGCTGCAAGAACACTAGCAGGATCTGTAAATCTCAATGAAATATGTTGTGCCCACCATTGATCAAAATTTTATGGAAGTTTAGCCCCACTTTATATTAATTTAAAAAATAAATAGTCTTTATTTTCCTTAGGTATTTTTCCATGAATTCTTTAGTTTGTGGATTTTTGGAAAATTCTTCCAACCTTGGTGAGTACAAGGGTTGTACTAAAAATGTTTCATCTATGTTTGGTGCTTGAAGAGATTTTGATTGGTTTTTTATTTCTCCTTGTGATGTAGGATTAATATTTTCAAGGGTAATTCCTATTGTGAAAGTATTTGAGTCTATTAAATCCTATTTTGGGACCTTGTAAGTGGAATGCAAGGATGGACTTAAGCAATATGTAAGCTACTAGATAAATATTAAAGGATCTAAATTTGAATCATTGACAAATTTGATTTTTTTAAATGATGGTTTGGATTTTTTCTTACTCTGGTTGAAAATGGAGGTTTAAGTTGAGTAGTAAAAATTTGGATGTCATATTAAGGATTTTATTTATGGTTATAATTTGAAAGTGAAAGAAATTTGGTTATTTATATGTAGTTTGGTGAAGGTTTAATCTAAGTCCAAATCATATAATGGTTGATGGAAAAATCTAAGTGAGATGGATGAAATGATAGCTTGGATGGCTTTATGATTATTGTAAGGTTGACTATGTTTTGGATGAAAGATGTCAAGAGTGGTTTAAAAATTGTACTAGGTCTATATATGGTTACCATTGTCAAGGTTTCGGTCCACAAGGTATAATTTATGGCCTCAGGGATTTGTTGATATGTTTTTTTTATAAAAGAATGCAATTGTTGAAATATAGGAGAAAATCATTGAGATACAAATGCATGAAAAGAGAAATAAAAAATGTTGATATGAAAATGCATTAAAAGGGAAGTGCAAGAAAAAAACTAGTGATGAAACTAAAGGTAGAGTGGAAGTGTTAAATAGTACAAGCTCTAAGAGAATAAATGAAATTTTTGAAATATTGGAAGAGAAGATATAAATTACTAAAGAGTTTAAATAGAAAGCCCAATTATGTTTAAAATTTGGTAAGATATTTTACAAAAAAAAACACATAATGGCTAAATTAACTCTTAGGGTAAAAGGTTGAGAACTCATAATTTTAAATACTTAGCAAAATCTAATCCTAAAATCAACATGATAAAAAAAGCAAAGCATTATATTAAGCATGTATGATAGGAAGTGATAAAGAAACATGCATAAAGACTTGACATACCTTAAAATCAAAGATTCGATTTGAGAAACTACCCAATTATGTGTAGTTTTTTTTCTTCTTGCATCAAAATCCTCAAGAATTTGATATTTTCACAAACTTGCTTCCTTTTCAATGTTCAAATCTATATAACTCTAATAGAATTACTAAAAACTATTGAAAAGTTCCAATGTATAATGTGAAATTATAACAATAAAATCATAATTAACATTGTAACACTACAAATATGAAAATTCTAGTTCATATAATCAAATTTCATGTAGAAACTTTGTTATTTCCTTCTTTCTAAGTTGGAAAACCAAGAAAAGGTGGTGCAAAGCTAGTGGAGTGTGTAAAACTTACATTTGTTTTCCCCAATAGCAGAAAAAGCATTTTTTTGTTGGATCACATGCAAGACCACAAGAATAACAAAGCATGTGGGCCTATATCATGGGTTTCCTACCTTTTTTACCATTTTTAGAGCAAGAAAAAACACACTTGTGTTTTTTCTTGCTTTATAAATGGCCAAATTTTAACTTTTCTAAAGTGCACTCATGTTTTGAAAATTTTGATTTTGTAAAGGTTTTTCAACTATCATCATGTGTCAATAGGGATTTGGGTTGAGTTACATAATGAGATCTTTATTAGAGCAATTATGACATCTTATAAGTGCTACATATGTCTCATTTTGTGTGTGATATTAAGTTTCACCATGTTTCCCTATACGCTCAAGCCTATACATTAATCCTAAACCCTATCCCTTAAACCCTCAACCCTTGAACCTTAATCCCTTAAACCCTCAACCTTTAATCCCTCAACCCTTAGACCCTCAACCCTTAAATCCTCAACCCTTAAATACTCAACCCTCAACCCTAATCTGTCAACCCTAAACCCTAATCACTATCCCTAAACCCTCAACCCTTAAACCCTAATCCCTTAAACCATCAACCCTCAACCCTATACCTTAAACCCTAATCCCTAATCCCTATACCCTTCAAGCCTAACCCCTCAACCCTCAACCATAATCCCTATCCCTAAACCCTCAACCCTCAACCCTTAAACCCTCAACCCTAAACCTTCAACCATCAACCATTAACCATATACCATTAAAGCCTAATCCCTCAACCCTTAATCCCTAATCCCTTAAACCCTCTACCCTATAACTTCAACCCTAATCCATC